>JAULKJ010312683.1:0-10867 GCA_032355405.1 Rubia balearica | reverse complement strand
TACCAGTTTTATGAGTATATTCATATATGATCGTGAATCATAGCCTAACTTGACTGGATCGGACCTTGATAGATACGGCATGACAGTTTGTAGCAACTAGGGTTATCGTGTAGCGATCATCATTGTTTCAACCCAAGAGTCATTGTGAGAAGCCGATTCCCTTGCCTCTATAGGCCTAGGGAGAGTTTCCATAGTGGAGTCACCCAGATGTATTTCCTTACAGGGAAAGAGGAACGTCGTACCAATGTCTTTGATCGTCGATGCACTTTCCCTAATTACAGAGGCGGTGTTGATATAATCAAACGGGGTTTGGTACCTTTGTGTGGCAAACATTGAAAGCAGCAACTATCACCCACACTATGTGACATAGACATAAGATAGGTTTATGTGTCTTATATATAATAGAATCTAGGATCAAAATCACTTACTTGTTATGTTACGCAAATATCCCCAAGGCTAGTTTAATATATTTTGATCTCTTGTTTTGGATGATTTGTAGTTTATAGACGACCCCCTCCCCTTGAAAACCCATGTTTATAACACTAACTATTCCTGACACACAATTGGAGTGAGGTCCGATTGTGAGTCGTGCTTAGTTAACTTTCCAATTATAGCATTTATGCGGACGACTCCAGACTTGCCACTAGCTACTCTCTAGTAGTTAGTAGTGAGCATGGGAGAAACATGCAAATTCTATCTTAGATCTCCCAGCGCTCCGTGGGTTAGTAACTGCTCTCCTGTGAAAATGTTGGAGTTATTAATGACCCCGCAGAGTGCGAATCACCCATCCTAAGCCCATATTGTGCCACTTAGGACATTAGTATCTCATGATAACTCTAAGTTTGGCACAATACTTAGTCGCCACAAACTAAGAATACACCCTTCGAGTATTAACCTACAACCCCAATCGAGAACTTAAAAACACCTGACCTGATTGCCGGATGAACCCAATATCAATTGCAAGCTAATCCAGTTACAAGACTATTATATTACCACCCCAGTATTTCACAAGGCTCATGTTACCACCCTGATACTTGCAAGGCTACAAGCAAAACATAGTAATCTAACACTCCCCGGTCATTTCCTTAGCCTAACACTAAATCATGCAAGAATCATCCTAATCACATTCATTATAATAATTATAGCAAAAGGCACAAGCACAAATTAAGCATGTTATTTATAACAAAATAAATAGACAAGAATTTTATAGTCTTATAAATCTAAAGCTAATACATGCTTACAAATATCCCAAATCATAAATTTAAACTACTAAGATTTAAAAACATAGCATTCAATATATTAAATTCCATGGAAAAGAGTATTGAATGAAGAAAGAGAGGAAAATTTGATTTTTGGATCTATATGGCCGCCTCTCCTTTAATCCCTATGGATAAGGAAACTTTAAATAGTGGAAAGAGAGAAAATCCCACGGGTCAAACCCTAGTCAGCAGGGTGGCACAAGCCGTGTTGCTTTGTAAAGGTCGTGCGGTACGGTCTGTGCGAATCTGCACAGGCCGTGAGCTGGAGCAGTCATGGCATGCTTCAGAGTAGTACGGTCCGTGCCATTTTGCACGGGCCTTACCTTGGAGCTCGTTCTTCCACCTCCAGATCTGTACAACTCGTATCCTGGAGCATGGAGCTCGTTCTTCCACCTCCATATTGTAAGGGTCGTGTGGACTACACGACTCATATCCTGGAGCATGTTCCTTCACCATCTAATTGTAAGGGTCTGCGGATCTGCACGACCCATGTCCTGGCTTAGTCATTGGTCATCTTCTGCTGGCATGGCCATGCAAAACTGCATGATCTGTGCCCCTTGGGGTTATCCAAAAATATTTCCTTCCTTTTCCACACTCTTTGATTTTCTACCATTTTAGCTCAATGACCATCATTCTTCCATCAATCTTACGATTGGCCTCCAATCTAGTATCATTCTTCCGGATGGCCTTCTCTCATCAGTAATCTACAATTTAAAGCTCACCAAAAATGATCTAGATACTCATAAGGGCAAAATCCCTATATATCTATAATTGGCTCAAGAAATAGGAGAATTAAATAAGAAAACCAAAGAAGGTGGTTTTAATTCACTATTGTGCAAAACCTATCTAAATCTAATTGTCCACCAACAAAAGCATAGTAAAAGATATGTTAAATGCTCTATAAAAACATACATTTCACGTCTCACTAATGACCTTCAAGACACTACCATTCTTGCAAATAACCTTCTCCAATAATGCTTTGAATCAAGCACACAAAACATATAGAAATCGACCAAATCATAGAGGTAAAATAGACTAGACAATAAATGCTGACAAAATAGGGAAATTAATTTGAATAACTACACAAGGTGATTCTACCCCCCCCCCTCCCTACCCTATTTGGTATACACCTAATAATCTAGCTATCTACCAAAAAAACATGATCAAAATGAGCATGAAAGTGTTAAAAGAACAAAAAAATACCATCTCATTAGTGACATTCTCCTCCACCTCTTTTAACTTGACCATGAATAACTTCCTTTTTTCTTGAGATCCTCTCCTTTAAAATGTTTTACAAGGTTAATATCTCTCTACTTAGTAGAACCCTGCAACATCCAATGATAACTGTGACAGTATATGGAAACATTTCTTTCCTAGAAATAAAATGTGATAGGACAAAAATGTTTCATCCAACCAACACCCAATATAATATCCACGCCCCAATATAACTCCATAACCTTGAGATTAAATGAAAACTCATGATCCCTGATCTTCCAAACCACTTGCGGGCACAAACCAGCCCCATATATCTGACAACTATCAGTAATAGTAACTTGGAAATGCCTATTTCTGATCATTTCATGCTTATAATTCTAATAAAGGCTGGTTAAAAAAAACTACCTCACACCCTTAATCATTCCATATATATTCAAAGTGTTGATTCTAGAATTCACATCCCCTCCAACTGTCTTTAGGGACGGCAATTCAGGTTCATCATCCTCCAATCTCTCCTATTCTTCCTCTTCTTTAATCATAATTTCACCCGGAGCTAATGATTCACATCCTAGAATTTGGTATACCCGTTTGTACATACAATGGTGCCCATGGGCACTACAAGACAAAACCTATTACCTCTGTTCTACAAGGATTTTTTTATCCATGAAAAAACCGAGGTAAATGTAATTGAAATAAAAAGTGTGTTTTTTACCTCGGGTCATACCCAAGGTAAAAATAACCTTTTTCCTCAATTTTGAACCAACGTCGATAGGTTTTGTGACCGATTATGGCTAATGGTAGATCATACCTGCGACATCGCTTAACACGATATTGACATATACATGAAAGTGACGTTAACCCTAGCATGAAGGCATACGATGGGTTAGGAAAACTTGCAACGTCGTCCTAGTTAACGTCAGTTTGATGTTAAGGGATGTCGCAGATCATAAAAGAATCTTTTTACTTCAGGTATGACCCGAGGTAAAAAATTAACGTTTTACCTCAGTTTTGAACTGACGTCGGTAGGTTTTGTGACCAACATTGGTAGCTTCCGTTAGGCATCATTTTAGTACAATTTTATAATATTTAATATTTGATGGAGCAACAAATAGTTGATCGATAGCAATACCATTTCATTTACAAAAATTGACATTATTAATATATTAAAATACAAAAGATTGTTGTGAATAACTGTCATTATCCTATTAAATCATATGCACATGCAACAATGGATGTACAAATAATAAGGCCGAGAGCATACGATATAAATCTTAACATGGAATGCTTAGCGACGTCACAAGGTGAAATGACCGAAGTCGCATAATTTGAATAACCAACGATGTCAAATATTCATATGTATTCCAGTCAGTTCCTGCCAAATTTGACTTCGATAACCATTCGATCATCACTCGTACTTGAAAATGCACTGACCGACATTGCACATTCAACCTGTGTTCATACTAAAATTTTATTTTTTTCCACGTTCAACCCTAACATCAGCATTTTTTCTCTCCTTAAAAACATGGCATGATATTGGGAACACAAGCAATATACACTATATAACTTGAAGTGCAGACAACATACTTAATGAAACATTCAATCACTATTGAATGGGCAAAAAACATGTAGATCGAAGGTATGTTCATAAAATTACTAAATGAACATGGAATGGAAGATAAGTTACCTCAAATAATTTGAACCCGTAGATGTTCCATCCTAGGTTAATTGTTGATGTTTTGGAGAAGAGTGTAGATTAGGATAAGTAATTGAAATATTGTGAATGGAGAGGAAGGTGTGGAGCTCGGGTAGTAGGAAGTCATGTAGTGGAGAGGAGAAATGAATTCTTGTTTCTGAATATGATATGAAAGAGATGGGTTTGAGGGAAAAATTTTGTTCAAAATTTTGGTTGAAAACTTGAGTTCCCGCTGGAAATTTCATTTCAAACGAAGTCAATTAAGTGTCGGTAAATGGTTTGGTAAATGCGAACCTTATACGACGTCGTTTAATGGGCCAAAGTGTAATTTTTGAAAATTGTCATACAAAACTTGCTTTTAGGATTGCGGACCTTTTCCATGACATGTTCGTGCTAAACAGGAACAAAATACTCCTATATGTGCAAATAAAAAATTTATACGTCCAATTTTGGATTTAGACTTCTTCCAATTCATTGTAGGAACTTGTGAGCAAAAAATATATATAAAAAAATTCACCGGTAATCCCAAACTCAATTACGATATTCCCAAAAATAACTTTGGTCACCCATAGCATGTGCACGACATCGTTATTAGAATTACTGGTCTTATGATCCTCAAATAGATTCGAGCAGATCTTCCCAAATGATCCTTGTAAATATGCTTATGATTTATCACCTACAATATACTGTAGACCTAGTACTAGTACTTTCTTAGAAAATATGGATGGAATTTCATTAGGTTTTTATTTCATACTAGACATGGAAATGTAAATTCACTTGATTCAATTCGGTGGAAATTATCATTCTCATTACGCTCATAGTACGGTTTTAAAGACACTGCTAGGAAAATGATGGACGATTACCCCAATTACCGCCTCTGTTGGGCAGTATGTGCGGCTCTATAGCTAGCATTCGAGGAAGTTGGGGGGTTATAGTGTTGTTTTCTTAAAGTTTTGGCTTACACTGCCTAAGTCCGTTGTGGTCCCATTCCATTGACCAAAGCAAGACAGAAATGGAAAATCGTTATCGTGACTTGGTGAATTATATAACTGTATCTCCGGTTGCTTTGCGACTGCTTCCACTTTGTTAGAGGGACATATTTGGAAAAATTTTGTAAAGTAATTTGGCACGCCCAAATTGGATTCCAATATTCGTTCACAAGACCTTTGTTAATTAAAGTTCCCCAATAGTTATATTGAAACTAGCATGATCCCATAGAAATTTTCAAAAAATCTCCAGATCAGCCCTAGCATGCTAGTTAATAATCATATACTAAATTATTAACTGCAAGCCTTGTATTAGAATTTAGTGAAAATAATGGTTGTATTTTTCTTATCTGGTAAATTTAATATAAAAAAACCCCGTAATGTGTACTTTTGCCCGATTTTGGTGAGGTAAAATTTATCTTCCAAATTAACAATGCACATAGTAAAGTTATTAATGGATACTAATAAAAATAAGGAAAAATTACCCCGTGACCTTGATGCATAAGTCGTAATGACATGATTGTGACAATGATATTTAGATTATTGGTTATATTCAATTTTACATTTTCCTCCACCGCTATTTTCGAGGGACCTGATTGGAAAAATAATGTTCATTAGTTCTGTTGAAATTTATTTTGTTTGAACAAGACTTTAATGCAGTTCATTAACATTGACAATATCAATTACTAATGTCTAATTAACTCTTTACCATTTTTAATGTTATTTATGTGCTTTTTGGTCAGCGATGGGCCCACTTGATATGCTAGTGGGCTGAATTATTAGGGTCCCACAAATCGATGACCAATGTTGATGATATATCGGTCATATTTTGCAAAAAAAAACAATGGTATAAGCGATGTTGATTAGGCAGCCTGACAAATGCCCATTCGATACGCTAGTGAACTTAAATGAATAGGCCCACAGTCAGACAAGTCGATTTCGTCATATCGTCGGTATTGTATCGATCATGTTGACAAGCATGCAACAACGTATGTGGCAGAATACACAAAGACCGTAATGACTATATATATGGAACCCACCTCATACATTACTTTCAACATTTAACTTTCCGTCGAATTCATACAGTCCTCTTGCCAATCCTCTCTAAGGTATGGTTTCAACATTTGGTAATTTTACTTTTGTTTTTTAATTTACAATTTTAATTGTTATGCACATGGTGTGTGAATGTGTTATTTGCTTCATGTAAGATGTGTATATGGATTAAGATTCATCGATAAGTTTCTGGGGTGGAAGAATGTCAGTTAGGTTATTGCTAAATGTTTTTTTAGGTCCTCTATGTTTGCCTATTTTTTGTTGTTGTTAGATTCTCCCCCATTTCATTAACGCAGCGTCGCCTATAAATAATTTCTACTTTGATTAGAACGACTAGTGTGTGACGTTGCTTGTTCATAATTTCAATTGTTCATGCGTATAAGATGTTGCACACATATCAGTTACCCATTCGGTTTCACCAAATGATGTATGACGTCGATTACTCATATTTTTGCAAATGACCCAGCATATGACTTAGCATAATGATCAGTTAACCATTCGATTAAACCGAACCTTGTGCATTTTCACTTTGAAATGTTACATACATATATTAATTTATTAACAGATTTTGTTAACTGAATTGTAATGAATTATTAAAATCTGAATTTCAAGAATCATGTCTAGCAATACTGGTTCTCGCCGCGACCCCATTGTGGTGAGTGATTTAATTTTTATATTTAAATTGTGTTTCCTAGTCAGCTTGTATTACCAATTATACATATTTCCTTGATTAACAGATCCATAGTGATTCAGACGATGAACATCCAAAAGCTACATTTGGCAACATCATTCCTCATTTCATCCACACCATGATGCAGATGAATTTCGAGGATGTTCTCATCCTGGTAAGTTATCCCTGTCACGTACTAATTTTATTTTCAAAAATCTTTTTCTATACTTTACTTTCATATTAACTGAACATAACTTTTTGTTTAAAATTCAGTACGACCCTAGCCAAATTGTGGATCTCTTACCTCCGTTGAAGTTGCCAATTGTACTCAGGTGCAATGGAAGGGAGTACCACATGCATTACTCGGGAAACATGATGTTGAAGAGCGTGACGCCAAAGGGTTAGGAACACTTTCTGATTAGTGATGGACTGATCAATCATACTGGCCCTGTAGTTTTTAATGTTGATCATACAGGCCCTGTAGTTTTTAATGTCATTCTTCTTCCATATTGTATCATATTTAGAACAAGAATGTTATTTATGTATTTTTATATTTAATACTTAATTATAATTTTCGTGTTAACTATGTTATTTCAATATTATTCACACCTAAATATTGAACCTAACATACACACAAAGTTTGAAAAGAAGTATCAGTAGCACAAATAAAATATGGTGTATTGTGGCAATCAGTCTTGAACTAGCAAATTTGTGTTGCGAAATTTATTTTAAGCAATCTCGAACGGTTGGCCGGTTGCTTGGTGGGGTAAAATTGTTAGGCCCACCAACATATGTGACATCGCTCAGTAGTTGACACCATTTCGCCTGATACGACGTTGGTACGACGTTGCATATGCCAAGGTGGGCAAAACAACGGTTGAAAATGATGTCGTTTCAAAATGCTTATAAAGAAGGGAACCCTGAAAATGAGTTCAACGATCTATTCACAAATTTCTCGTGAATTTCAAATGTCTCCAGCTTCCTTCCTCATCTTCTCTACTCAGGAAAAAGGTTGTTGTTCCCTATCTCTTAACACCCAGCATTTCAAATTCTTACATTAAAATGTCATATCTGTTGTCTGTGAAAATGTTTTGATTTTTTTGGCTATCTAGTTTTGTCTCAAGTTTTTATGAGTGTTAACATTCCTTTAGTTGAAACTTAGGTACAATGTTTTGGATTGTTGTAAATGAGTTTTTGTTTATTATCATAATGAATCTGCTTAATTTTACGGTTATATTTTTTCAACCCCTAACAATTCAGTTTATGCGACCGTAGTACGACGTCACACATTTATATATTTTTGTGACTTCACTTTTGTTTCGATCTTCTCTTCGGCTTAACCAACAACTATGCAAACTCGCATGTAAATGTCGATCATTCCACTAGTTTGAGTTAACATACACCTGCAACATCATTGCCGACATCACACATTGAACTTTTCAGGGTTGTTCGCACTCAACAATTTCTTTTTTCATGAAGGGCTGATGGCTGGTGAAGGATCATATAATCCAACTTTTTTTCTGGTCTTCCACCAATGTACATATATATTAACTAGCTAACAAATCTTCACACTTTATATATATAACACCTAATTTCTTTTCGGTTCTTACACAGTTCACAGCATAACGTCGCAACCTAGAGTCTGTTAATTTCTTCGATATCAACCTTCATACGATAGCTCTTGATAAACCACATTTCCATTGCACTCTCAAGCAGCAGAACTTTGGGGAAAACCCTACTTTGGTAACGCTTTTAATTAAATAAATTTTATTTGTATATATGTGTGTGTGTGTGTGTGTGTATGTGTATATATAAATGCAAATTTCTAAATAATATTTTTTCTAATATATCTTAGTACATCCCGTGTAAGATTTTACCATTCTTGCCTACTGAGAAGACTCTCTTGGTGCTGAGGTGCTACGGGACAGAGTGGCGTATGAACTACTCGGGGCAAGTAAGATCAAGGCCCTTTCCCCAAAGGGTTTTGGAGAATTCCTTAGGGGAAACAACCTATGCATCGGGGACACCTTGTTCTTCGAGGTGCTATAAGTTGGGTGACCAATCATTTTCAAGTTCATCATTGTTCGAGGTGATTGAATTTATTGTATTTTCACTTATGTGGAACTTAGACAACTTTTATTTGAATTTATGTAAAAAATTGTATGGATATTTTCATGAATGTTGTTTCGCAAATTACTTGATTATCTTATTTCAACATTTTATAATTGACTGTGTATATGCATGATTTGATTTTTTTTCATGATTTTATAAAACCATTTAATAATTCTATAATTTAAAACCATTGAACAAAGGGTGTAATGGACGTTTACGAAAGTTAATTCTGATTTTTATGGCGGTTGTAGCACAATGATTGCTAGCTACTATAGTGCCGTATGTCCTATTACATACCCCTAAATTAATCGTGATGAAGGGATATTGGGAGAAGAGAGACGGTGAAACGGGGAGTAGCGAACGACAACCATCTTCTGTTTTCTTTTTTCCTTAACACCATCAAATTCTTTACTTTAACGTATGTTTTACATATCAGCTACTTTGATAATCAATCGGATCACATGTCAGTGCAAACGACGTATAATGCAAAATCGGAACACCTGTCAAAACAACATGTGCGACAAACGACGTATAATGCAAAATTGGGACACCTATCAAAACAACATGTGTGACATCGCACATTCCTCAATAACATTATTTACTTCAATTTTTTAACCTTTTACTTTGGTTCAGATAATAATTGAGGTAAAAACCAATTATTTACCTCAAGTTTTTATAACCGAGGTAAATGATATCTTTTACTTCGGAAAAAAATAACCAAAGTAAAAGAACTGTTTACCTCAGTTATTTGGTGTTAACAAAAAAAACCGAGGTAAATGGGGCGAAATAATAGGCGTCTTCTCTTGTAGTGGGGTGAACCTCTCACCACATTTAAAGTTGAGATAATGTTCTCCCCAAATTGGAGTTCCTGAGGTGAAATCCTCTGAAACCTCTCATTTGTGCCTTTGTAATCTCCAACATTTCCATATTTGTTTATCCATAAAATGCTTATGAGAACTTCCAATGTTGTTATATTTAGGCCTGTTGGTCACAGATTTAACAAGACTCTCAGTTTAACAAAGTTCAATTTTATCTCTCAAATCCTCTCGTTAATAATTTATAACCCTAGGGATATGAATTATATTAATATAATATCCCGTGGTTGATAACCATACATATATTTCCGATTCTCCACAACAGATTTGCTCCAGTTGCACTCCGACTGAAACCTTCTTTCTCATGTTCCTTGCCCTTGTTTTTCTTCATCTTCAAAATCATTGCTCTAATTTCTTCGATCTTTATATATGTGCTCCTTGCGTGTGTTTTTATCTCCTTGATTGCAATCTCCAATTCTCCTTGATTCTAGCGACTGAGCTCTGAATTTCGCCTCATTTATTCCATTGCGTTCGTTGGTGAAATGAACCTCTACGTCTTTAATGTGGTTCTCCAAAGACATGGAACATTTATTGCCTGCCATAATGGCAAGGAGCCAGAAGCTCTAATACCACTTGTTAGGATTAAAGCTATAAAAAGGGAACTAACTACTATATTCTAAATGAGGAAAGGAAGAAAGTCTGTCAAGTACAACTCCGTTTACATAATCAAGATCATAATTACCAAATGATATCTAGCTATGGATTGGTGTCTTGTTTTATATGCTCTTAAGTATAACTTCCCATTTAAAACTTATTAACTGTTCCCTATTAATTGGTTGATGATATGTGAAATGCATGTGTTTCCTAAAACATTTAACGTATCTTTTGGTTATCTTTTGTATGGTAGATTGCTAGATTTAGGTGAGTTCCATTACGAAGGGTTTAGATGACCGTTTATGGTCTTCATATCGAAATCCTTCATTTATGAATTTAAAGACAAATTAACTAGCAAGCAATGTAAATCTAGTAAATATGCAACAAACTACTAAGAAGATATTAAACAC
>JAULKJ010312674.1:0-10867 GCA_032355405.1 Rubia balearica | reverse complement strand
TCCTCAATCTCAAGGAAAGTATGATGTACAATATAATTGTACAAATCGGCCGAACCTCCTTCAGAGTGCATGATCAACGAGTCCATCATGTACTACCACCTTCCGAAGAAGAAGGTAGTAAACCTCGGGTACACCATCATCTAGGAGATGCACCAATTGGCCATCACAACGAAGAATCGGACACTAAACTACGAAATGTCATCTTTGCCATTCTAGAGAAGAAGAAGGTTCCAATCAAATCAAAGGCAAAGATTCAGCCGAAGTACTACGATGAAAACTACTCTGGGCATAACCATTAACATTGGGAGGCGGGGACATGGATTGATCGCAATGTCCCCACGGAAAATTGAAAGTTTCTCTGCCAAAGGAAAATCCTTTGACTTCTACATGAGAGGATCTTGCCACCACTAGTACTCCTGCCTCGCGATCGGGTATGAACGTTTTTAGGTTTTTCCAAAATATTCATTATTTACGTTTTATAATTTTTTTCATTTAACTTGTTTTCCCCCCAGCAGGCTTTAAACATAGCTCCTAGGGTATCCTCATGAAGGACGTGGCTGAGACCAAGGCCCTGGCGCAGCGCACAGGCCGCAACATGCAAAAGATTTCATAAGAATTGGCGGAGTTGAAGTCTATGATTGCCAGTTCGATCAGTGCACCTGGGGATGACAAAGATGGCGTGAGAATGACAGCTAATGAAGAAGAGTCTAGCAACAATGATACTGATTCTTTCACCAAAGAGTCAGATGGAAATAGTTCATCGACAGACGATATCCCAAAATTTTACTCTTCAAGTAATCACTTTTTGAGTCTTTATTTCTCATTCGAACGGAACCTGAATATAAAGTGTGAGTATAATTTGATATAGTATTCACTTCACGAAGACAAAGCCAACACTCTCTTATTCAGGCGCAAACAGTGGTCGGAGCCCGCCGAAATATTTCCCAAAAATTTTGGTTCAAACAATCCCTTACATGAATAGAAATAACTCAGATAGACTTTTGAGAGTAAGAGCGAAGAGTTACTATATTTGGACTGGTGGCATTTCTCAACATTAAACCAGCCGTAGTGAATAGGTATTGGATTTACTCAACCAGGTAGTGAACATGATGTCTTGACCCACCCGGGCTTTTGTGCAAAACTAGACAATAAATATCACACAACTTCATCTTCTTACAGAACTTGGTTCTTTGATTGTGTTCATTTTGGCCTTCAATAATCTAGTTATTCATGAGTAGGGATGATCACGGGTCTAGAACTAGACCCAGACCTACTGAAACTAGACCCATTGGGTCAGGTATGGGTCCAAGATATTTAGACCCACCGGGTCCGGATCGGGGTCTATATTTTAAAATACGAGTCCAGGTCTGAGTCTAAAATATTAAGACCCAGACCCGACCCATAGACCCATTTAACCCTACCTATATATAAAATTTTATCCAAATTTCTGGATTACTTTCATATTCTCTCTGTATTTTTCTTTTAATTCAACAAATAATATCTATTGTATATTTTTTTCTTGAAAAAATAATTCATATGCATATTGAACTTGAATTATTTCTATTTAAGAAAATATATATTTTATGGTTAAAAATAGAATACTAGACTCATTTAGGACCCATTTAGAACCCAAGACCCATTTAGACCCATCAAGTTTGGATATGGGTATAAGATTTTCAGACCCTACAGCTCTGGGTCGGGTATGGGTCTAAGATTTTCATACCCGACCTAGACCCTGCCCATAATCATCCCTATACATGAGTGAACTTGGAAAATTCCGCCCCTCTTTGTTCTCCAAGAAACAGCCATATTTCACACTCATAACGTGATTGACCATAGATGGTATCCTATCATACCCCACTTTTATTTCAAAGATATAGAATCATTAAAATCTAAACTTAACCTTAACTTGCACAAGCAACAATTTTTCTGTCATCATAGGAATTGGGAAGAGATTGAAGTCTCAAAGTGTTTTTACTGATTCAACTTGATTTTGTTTGCCCCTTGAATCTACTTCTTGGGATTTCCAATCACTTAAGTAGGGTTACCATCAAGCATCCTCGGTAGTCATTAAAACCATTCCTCTAGATGACTTAACAACTTGATCTCTTGACAGACCTTTAGTAAATGGATCCGCTAGGTTGTCAGTCGATTTGATATAATCTATTGAGATTACACCTGCTGAGAGAAATTTTCTTGTGGTTTTGTGTCGTTTTCTTATGTGACGAGATTTACCCTTGTATATGGAACTCATTGCCAGAATTATAACCGATTGACTATCACACTGCACACCTAATGCTGACACTGATTTTTCCCATAGTGGAATAGCCTCAATAAAGTTTTAAATCCATTCTGCTTCTCTAGCTGCTTTATCTAAAGTAATGAACTCATATTCCATTGTGGATTTGGACAAAAACATTATTTTCGAGCATGGATTTTTAATTTTTTTTAATCTGATATCCAGTTAGCATCGTCATAACCTTCCAGAACGGGTGGATATCTTCCATAGTGTAGCCCTTAACTTCGAGTATACCTCAAATAGCTCAATACGATAGTTATCCCTTTCTAGTGACTATGTCATGGATTGCTTATATAACGACTCAATACATTAATAGCGTGTGTTGAATCGGGTCTTGTACTATTTGTCAAATACATAAGACTCCCGATCAATCCTGTATATTCCAATTTTATATCTCATTACCCGAGTTTTTCTTCATCTTGAGAAACCGTTGAGGGTGTCCATGGAAAATATTAGGTTCCATCAAAAGGTATTAGGTTGTTTTTTTGGTGTTTATTTATTTAGTTTTTATTATTTTACCTATACTCTTTTATGATAATTGTTTATGTAATATGATTTTATGTATTATGTTTTATAGGTGATGATGGAAGAAAGAGAGTTTTGATGAGAAGAAAGTTGCTGCGAAGAATACTTGATAAAAAAGGATCGCGAAGAAAAGTTTAGATGTTATTGCTGAGGAGGATGAGGCTGCCAGTCCAGTAGTGGTGATAAGGCTGATGTGGATGACATCGATCATCTGGTATTTTTTCTTATTTGTTAAAAAAATATTTTTTAATTTTGGTTTTTAGTTATATATTATAGTGGTGTTCAAATGTGGGTACCTGCACAACCGGGTAACTGAATGTGTGATTAGTTGAAAATGCGGCCCATGTCCCGGCCCAAGAGTACCAGGTACCTAAAGTGCGAGTATCTGGATTTTTCAAGCTTGGTAATATGGTACCCGACTACCCGTCGAAGAGTCTGCAATCAACAACTTTACCATTGAGCAATATAGCTGTGAGCAATTCATAATTCATTAACTCCTTTTAGTTTCACACGTTTCCTATAACCATTTAAATGTCAAATATTTATGCACTAAATCCAGCATATGTCCCCATTTGTCCTTGCACAACAAATTCACAAGCATTATCTTTCCTAAAAGTTTAAAACAATCACAAATTATTATTCATACACTGTTCAACTAATTTCATCTGAAATAATTAAGTTGGGTAATTTATTGAAACTTACCTGGTCGTCGTCCATTTAATATGAATTATAATTTTAAAAAAAGTTAAATTATACCGGGTATTCCGGATACCAAAAATAAGATTTTTACGGACCGTACAAAATTTATGGGTCGGTTACGCTGCTCGAAAAATTAAAAATATACCCTATTAATTTATGCAGGGTCAATAGACGTACGAGATGGGTTTTACTGCCCGGGTTTTCATGAACACCCCTAATATATTATACGTAATGTTTTGACCTTGTTTTTGATGTTTTAATTTTTGTAGATGATGAGGTGCTCAAAACTGTATTGGACACTTAAAATTTTGAAAAAAAATGGCATCGTGGAAGATAATACTGTTGGTGATTTTAATAGGTGGTTCACAAGGAAATGATAGAAGTGACAACGATAGCTATTTTGGTTATAAGGATGAAGAAGGTGATGAGGGCAATTCCGAGGCTGCCAAAATTGATGAAGTTGAATTTGCCTCTGAAAATTCTGACATTGTGGAAGAAATTAAAAGAGTTTCCGATGAAGATGATGAAAGCAGCAGTTCTGATGCCAAATCAGAATCTCGTGATGATGAAGAGAAAGTCGCCGAGAAGCAGGTGGACTATGCTAAAAAGAAGAATGTCAAGAGCAATGCTAAAGGTAACGAAGTTGAGGTTGCTGATATGACAAAAATGAGATGGGGTGTGTTGATTTGATTTTATAGGTTTACAGTTAATTAAGTTAATTATTGTTATTTGATGTTTTATGACTCTTAATTATTTTTTCATGTCCGGGGAAGGCTACAATACTGAAATGTATCCCTGGGAAAATTGAGAAGCTATCTTACATGTTGACCGCATTATTGATGAAATATGTGCATGCGTTTAGTTTTGGTGGTCTGTTGAAAGTTCATTTTACCTCTCTTCCTACATATATTATTCCTTTTCTTTTTTTCTAACTTCAGTACTATTAGCCACATGCAAACTATTGGGTCTGATAGGTATTACATCAGTTATGACGATGTATATGATGTTTTACGTTTTCATGTTATTGATAAAGAGGTTAGTGAAGTTAGTAATTCTGGGAATAGGGGAAATAAGGATTTGGAGTTGAAAGATAATCGAAGCTTGAGTTTGGTGGGAGGATATAGGTAATATTAAATGTGACAGGTTGTTGACTAAGATTCTTACGTTGGTAGCTAGAAAAGGGTGAAGAGTTTAAGAAATTATTTGTGATGTATGTTGTGTGCAATTTTTTGAGTCATATGACTAGGTTGCTTGTGAACTACAAATTGGTTGAGGCTTTGGAAGAAGTTAACCACAGGAGTTATATTAGTGTGGATGTGTGTTGAAAAAATTGTTTGAGTTTGTGGGTAGGTACAAGTCAATTTCTTACACAACTGTGAATGCTTGTGTTACTGTGCTGTTGATGTGTTCCAGTACAAGCTTCCTGTACAAGGAAAACCAGACCCTACTGTGGTACCCTTAATTTAGCACAGAGACATGAAAAAAATTAACTACTAAGTGTAGTAAGATTAATACATCCGGTTTTGATTGTGGGCTAGGACTAATAATATTTTTTCCTTTGACTTACGAACAAGCTCCCGAGCTTAGGTACTGGTGCATTGTCGAGAAAGATACATGTGTTAATGCTGATAAAGACTGTGCAAGTTCTCTATTTGTCACTTTCAGATTCCTGCCATGTGATGAAGAGTTTCATAAATTAGGAGCCATTTTAAGTAAGTTTTTTGGTTGTACTATTTTAATTTTAGAGAATGATGTTTATTGTATTGTTTATGATGTTTTATGTTTAACTTATCTGCGATGTTACTTGTGTTTGTATATGGTTTTAGTTTCAAAGGTAATGTTTATAATACTATTTGTATAGCTTTTATGTTTAATTTATCATTGATTTTTTTATGTGATGTTTTAATCTCAGTGGTTGATGTTTGTAATACTGTTTGTGATATTTTCATGTTTAACTTACCAGTAATGTTATTTTTGTTGGTGTGATGTTTTAATTTCAAAGGTTCATTTTTATAATAATATTTGTGATATTTTTATGTTTAAGCTATCAATGATGTTATTTGTGTTGGTGTGATATTTTAATTTTAGATGTTAATTATTATAGTATTGTTTGTGATGTTTTTTATGTTTAAATTATCAGTGATGTTATTTGTGTTGGTTTTATTCTTAATTCTGATTATGTTGTTTGTAGGCTGGTCAAGTTGTTGACTGGTTTAGGAGCAACTCGAGATGGTTACCATAACTTTCGTCTCCTATCTGGACAAAGTTTTTCTGCAAGATTTTGCTTTTGAAACTGGCGACACTCAATCAACTCCTATCAGTTCATAAGATTTATTTTTAGAACCAGAGTTTCTTAAAGCAATTGATGACATAATTAAGAATCCTGTAAAATTCGTGCTCCTATTGTCCGTTCTTTAAAGAAAGGGCCAGATCTAACATTAGATCTTGGTGTAAGTGGATTAAACGAGACATCATCCTCAATGGCACAAGGATAACAACATGAGGGTAAAAAAGGTGGTAAGGAAAAAAAACGTTGCTAAGTCTCCCAAGGAAGCTGGTAAGAGTGACAAGTTTGAAAGTATGCTAGGAAGAAATAGATTGGCATTGCGATTTTTGAATTGTTTTAAATGATTGGTTAGTGCTTATGCACTGGATGATATAGAATATTCTTATTGGATGTTTAAGTACTTTAGTTGATGTATTAGGGATGTTGAAACCATTTTATGGTGAGTGATGTTGAACGTTTTGAAAGCTATGGTCCAGACATTATCAAAGGGTAGTCTACACTATATTCAATTATAATTTTTTACAGGGTTTAAAAAAAAAGTTTGCATTTTAATATCCTAGCTTTATGTTCTTTTTTCTTGTGTATAGGTTTGTTTGTTGTGATAGTGATAATTTTTTGAAATTCCTTTGATGTTGAGTTTACAGTGATTTTTATTTTATCTTTTGAATATTATATTTTCATTATAAATTTTTTTACTTATATTTTTATTTGTTCTTACCTTAAATTTTTTTGTGTATTAGTATGAAACTATGTAGCGTTACACTAAAATGACTATAACATCAATATATGAAATGTTGTAATATTTTGGGTAAGTAAATATAAAATTACCTGTTTTCTAAACTACATAAACTATTGAGAATCAACTTATATACGTAGATCATCGGATAAACGAAATTATAACATCACGAGACAATATTGGAACATTAAAGAAATGTATTGAACTACCACAACAATAGATACTATATGTATAGTAGAGCATATTAATATCCTCTTTAAAGAACCATGCTTATCAATACGTAGATATAAAACATCAACCTAAAAATAAATAAATTAAGCCATCACAGGATGACACCAAATAATGCCAATCCTTCAACAAGCTGGCTTTAGATCAAATGTGCATTTGATGTTTTGGAACTAAACTCCGTCCTCATTGATTTCTTCCTTTAAAATTTATTTTCACTCTTGCACTTCTTCCTTTGGTTTTTAATTTTGGTGCATCGAGGACTTCAGAAGCACTCTTTGTTGTTGAATCTCTTGCATTGTTTGTTGTTGAATGTTCTTGCGCACCCATGACCTTAATATGTCAGATTGTAATTGAGTCTCTGTTTAGATCTACTTCAAGGATTCTTCGAGATTCTATATTTTTTCACACTTCAATACTAGATTGTAGTACTTGCAGGGCATACCATGATGCTGTGAATTTTTTTCCTTTGATCTCCTGAATTTTGTGTCGTTGTTCCTTTAATTATCTTTTTCCAAATTTCTTATTTTGACATCTTTAATTACCTTCATGATGTAATCTTCAGGTATGGAAGTGATGTTTTGCAAATGCAGGACACGAAGAGTATGGAAACAGAACAATTCCACCTCTTCAAAGTACTTGTAAGAGCATGCGATTTCCACTTTTTTATCTTGTTTTTTGTAAGAAACCTTCTCCAATATTTTTTCATTATCTACAAGGTGGACTTTGGTTTTCCTACTAACCCTCTGTATTCTTTGTTTTTCTCCGTGCTACACAAATTTTGGACATTTTTTTTCTTCAAAGAATGAAAAAACTATTCCCTCCATCCAGTAAAAAATGGGAATAGTTTTTTGCTTGCTTTTTTTGGGAGCTGATATGGAAGGAAATAAGTGAAGGAAAGTAGGGATATTTTGGGAAAGGAGCGGGACCAGTCTGAAAATTATTGAAATTACAGAGGACATTATGGGACTTAACAACATATTCTTTGCCATTTTTACTGGGAATGAGGGAGTACCTCTATTTTTTGCACTAAACACACTAAATGTCTAATCATTCAACACTAAAGCCGATTGCCTTGTTGGTGCTTTTACTTCTCTGTGATGATAATGTCCCAGATAAGAAGAAATCCTTGCCTAATGCGGTACACCATTTATCTTAGAGCCTGTAGAAGCGCTTGAACCACTCGTTATTTAGAAGCTGGTACGTATTCATCATAGAATTCCAACATTTCATAAAGTCTTCTTCATTTTCACAAATTTTTAAATAATGGTCGAATGTTATGCCAAATTCTTCACTCCTCTTTACTTTACCATAGTGACCGATGGCATACTGGGTCATGTACCATAGATAGAGCTTGTGCCTTGTGTTACTAAACACATGCTACAAAAAATTGTTGTATTATGAATCATCAATCAGTTATAGGAAAGGTTATATGCAGCTGTCTAAACATGAAGTATTCTCGTTGCTTGTTTTTTTCATTGAAATCAGAAAGCATTAAAGAATTTGCATTCAACTTATGATCATTTTATAAAAACATCACGTAGGTATAGTGAAATGATCATATACTGTATGTGTAAGCATATATATATATATTGGCTTCATAAACATTAATCTAAAGACATGAAAGGTCATACATAGTTACTGAAACATTAATACAAAAACTGAGTAGGGTGGTAAGTATCTTTTGATTGCACCTACCATAGCTAAGTCCCGAGTGGTAAATATAGTTACTGGATCTTATCCCCGCATTGACTTTTTGAGTGTCTCCAGCAATCAAACAAAAGTCCCTTTCTTTTCATCCATAATAAACGCACAACCAAATATCACATTATTCCAATGATTGTTGATCCCCAAAATTGGAGCACAAACAAACTTGTACTTTTTTGTCATGTAAGTAGTGTTAAATATCATGACATACCCATACAATATGTAGTCTTCTTTCATCATTTCATCCCTCAGAAAAGCGCACTCAGTTTTCCATCTTCATCCAGTTTAACCCTAAAGAAGAAATCTTCTTCTCTTCCATTAGTTTGGTACAACGCATCAATAAAATTCTATGCATCACCTCCTTCTAGGGATTTCATCCTCAATATGTTGAAATAATTAATATAGTCTCTCATTGTGTGCCATGCATATTCTTCTCCTCTAGCATAGTATGCCAAATATTTGAAACTTGCAGTTGACCCCAGACTAGCCATTTCCATACCTTCAATTGCTCTTTTATTTTCATCTGCTATCTTCATGTAACTAATTTGAAAGTACTTCCACTCTTTCTTTGTAAATTTATGTTTATGTTGAGTGATACGATGCTTGATTCCATAGTTGTCGTCATCTACGAGATTGGTCCTGATTGCATCCTTACCTCTTATTCTTGTGATAGGAAATTCCTTGGTTTTTATTCTATTGTTTTGGTTGTTGTTGGCTTAGTGTCCCGAATTCTTGAAATAGATATTCCTTGATGAGATCATGTGTAATATTTTTCCTTGACCTTTCCTTCACTTGTTAGTCTTTGTGTTGACTTCCTTACACTAAATTTGAGTGAAGTTGCATGTGCGCATTATAATGTTTCAAACTCTTACCATGTACTTGCTCTTACTCCTTATAAGGATTAAATTTGATCTATTTAGAGTATGCTATTATTCAACGATTGACTAAAATATCATGCTATATATTTGTAACATCAAACAGTATTTGAGTAACATCACCTGCTATAAAGTTGAACTTCATTTTGAAACAATTTTTTTTGCATAATATACAAGATCATCAATTATTATGTTTTAAGCATCACATTGTGTTATTGCAATTTCAATCTTGAACATGCTCAGTGAATTTTCACCATCATGTTGTATACTTAAAACATCATACCACATAATATATACATCATCTGCTAAAATTTAGATACACAACTACACACAATATTTTTTAAATAATGTATAACATGATTAACTACTTTGTTCAAAACATCAAAACACGTGGTATTAACATGAATTCAGTATGTGAACTCTCAGGCGTATATTATTTTAACAGTTATTCTGGTTCTTTTTATATAACTTTTGACAATTTTTTATACGAAAAATTGATTGGAATGAACAATTGTATCTCTGTTCAGTTTTCAATCACAATGGTGAAAGTTTTAGTTCAACATCAGAAAGTTTAGATATGAGAAATTGACCTTTTGTAAAAGATATGGTATGTTCTATATTGAGGTTTTGTGTTAAGATCTGTTCTACTTTGTTATTTACGATTCTTACATTGCAGCGTCTATACAATAGCTAATTGAGTGTCAATTTGGTGGTCATTTTCTTCAGTCGTGATCCTGAATTTTTTAATCTGCAATTTATAAAAATTGATTCGAATCACCAGATGTTCAATTAGTGCACAATTGAGGCTACCAATTACTTGATTGATCCTTTTCTTATGTTGATCGATGGTTTTGTTCAATTTTTTTACGATTGATCGTTGATGATGAACAACGGTTGGAGTTTATAGAATGTGTTACTGCTTTGGCGTGAGATCATGATGTTGAATCACAAATGAAGGAAGGTTTTTGTGGGGGCATGTTTTCTGTTCTGCTCCTTTGAACAAAAGATGGGTTTTGGGTTGATTTTATTTTATTAGAGTTTGGTCCCTTATATTATTCGCGCTTTGAAAATTTAACCCTGAGCATAAAGTAACTGTAAATTTTCCCCCTAACTTCATTTTCCATTTCTCAATATTTCCTTTAGTATATGATCTCATCATGAGAAGGCATCACATGAGACAGACTCATATTTTATTTTTAGAATATATAAAGAGTGAAGTGCATATATAACCCTACATAATTCACGAAAGTGATCATATAACCCTATGATAATTGAAAGTGCAAATATAACCCCAGATAGTTAGTTTATGTGCAAATATAACCTTTACAGTAGTTTGAGGCATGATTATGATGAAAAGAATTTTACCCCGTTATAAATAAATAAATATATATATATATATACAAAAAGCAATGAAATTACTTTCATACCACCTGAAGCCCTAAAATTTTGGAATATCTTCTTCCACCCGCAGCTTTACTCAAATTTCTTCTCCAATTTCTCTCCATCTTCATTAC
>JAULKJ010312664.1:0-10868 GCA_032355405.1 Rubia balearica | reverse complement strand
TGTGTGTCTTGCTTGATTTATTTATTTTACGCACTTGGTTAGGACTACGTTGGAACACAGTAGGTCTAGTAATTAAATCTTAAAGGTAAAACCAGTTTTTCAAATAGGTTGTACAACACTCAGGTTTTACTCAATGAATTGAATCAGAAATTTACCAAAATGATTTCTACGTTTTAGCTTCCTTGGTCAGTTTTCTGCTCCATTCATGAGTTGTGCTTTGTTTCTTCATGGTATCAGAGCATTTGGCTCTCAATCCACTCTTTTTTGAGATTCTTGTGATCCAGGTTCAGGTTTTAAGATAAGTGACACCAGTTATGTTAATGTCGAAGATAGAAGGTGATCCGACATCAAAATTACCATTGACTTGCTAAGTTTAGATATGGCAGATTCATTCAAGAATTCAACCAATATTTGGATTGATTTACTTGGATGAATATGGTCATTATTTAGATTTAAATTAGTTATTCTAGTTACATATGGTTTTACATTCGTAAATCTGCCATAAGTCTTGTCAGTTTCTAACATGAATTACCAAATCCCGCTTTGTTTTTAATTAGGGTTTGGCCAAGTTTCACCCAATAAATAGGGGAGGCCATTTCACGATTTTATTCACTTTTTTATCAATTAAATATTCAAAAAAATAGTTATACTCAATTGTTTGCGAGAGTTTTCATTGTTACTTAATCCTACGGCCTAGTTAAGTATCAATACCTTTCAATTTGTGAGCTAATCTCGCGGGCTAGTTAGTGAGCAAGTTGTGCAGCTGTTGTTAAGGTTGGGCGAAATTACCTTAGTGAAAGTCAAGAAATTATCAATATTCCGCAATCGAGAGTTTTCGCAAGGAAAATCATATTAGTTAGTATCAGAGCTCAAGGAAAATATTTTGTAAACATAAAATCAGAAGTTTCAAGCTTACCATCATATCAAACGACATCAGTTAGTATCATAGGACAATATCAGTTGGTACCTTCGTATCCGTATTTTATTTCTGAATTAAAAAAAAAAAGAGGCAAAAGTCCTATCCGCCGCAGCTCTACTCATCTCTGAGGAAGCCGCTGCTGCTCCGTCGCCAGACATCCTTACCACCAATCATCTCTACTTCAACGTTTCCATCTATAGCTGCAATCTGCTGCCGGTCTCTCTATTGCAACACTGATCGCCGCCGCCGATCATTTGATCTCCGGCGACTCCATTTTGCGACTTTAGCTATTTGTTCTTTGTTTTATCCAGCCCAGTTTTCTTGTTGTTGCTTCGATCATCTCAGGCTGACCTCCTGAAGTTGCATTCTCGTCGTCGTCGCTCAGACTCATCTCCGGCGAGCTTCTCCAAATCCAGTTCGTTCTTCTCTGACCAATTCACATCGTTGACCCGTCGACTAGCCGGGTACTTATCGAGTTATCGGCGTTCTTTTGGTAGTCTTCAGTTCTAGCCACGCCAGCTACAATCATCACCAATCCCCGACAGCGTCTACGAAAAAAGGTACAACAAAGAAGAAGAAATTTCAGCAGCGAAGAACAATCGGCGTGTGGTCCTCACACTCGGGTTTACATCCAAGCGCGTGAGATTCCTGCACGAGTCCATTAAGGAACGTCTACTACACGAGCAAAACAGCCAATCCACCTCGTCATCTCACGAGCTGCTCTTTATATCGTGAGCTGGCCAATTTATCGCTAGTTTTTCACATTTTCTTGCCAGCTTCTTATTGGCTCACGAGTTAAGAACCAAATTAGCGCCCAGTAAATACCTAGTCAGCGCCTAATCACATTTTATAAGCAGGATTTCGCAGGGATGGCGTGGGACATTTATCTAAAGCTACTTTTGAAGATCTTTCACATTTTAAGGATGAAACTTTTTGACCACGGAGGTAATGATACGATATCAAAAATATCATTTATTAATTTTTTCTTAATTTATTTAGTAGATTAGGGTTTTAGGAGGTTAATACTATACTATTTTCCCACTGAGTTTTTTTAATGAGATAGCGTGGTCATTTAAGTTTATTTTTATGAATAAAGCCCATAGGGGAGGCCATTCATGATTTTATTCACCTTTTTATCAATCAAATATTCAGAATTTTTTAGTTATACTAAATTGCTTGCGAGCGTATTCTTTAATTGTTGTTTAATTCTGCGGGTTAGTTAAGTATCAATACTCTTCAATTTGTGAGCTAATCATGTGGGGTAGTTAGTGAGCAAGTTGTACAACTATTGTTGAGGTTGGGCAAAATTACGTTAGTGACAATCAAGAAATTATCAAAATTCCGCAATTTAGGGCCTTCAAAGGAGATTCATATTAGAAGGAATCCTTATTCAACAGATGTTGAAGGATAGGTGAGGAACGAACCTAATGATCCATTTTTCTTGCCTACTATTGATCATGCCAGCCTTGTGGTGGTTCTAATATGTTAAATGAGAGAAATTATGTGATTTGGAGTCAAGCTATGATAATCACGCTTTCAGCATGGGAAAAGCTCAAGTTTATCACTGGAGAGGTTCCAAAACCTTCTCCCGATTCACCTGTCATGATCATTGGAAGTAGGTAAACTCAAATACTATGTCTTGGATTCAGAACTCCATCAGCAAAGAAATTGTTGTGAGGTTTTCTTTCCAGACTGATGCAAAAAACTATGGGATGAAATTTAGGGACGGGTGCCGGTAAGCCATGAGCCTTTGTTCTACCACCTCATGAAGAACTTGGAGAGCTAAAACAAGGTCCCGATCCTATAACTTGGAAATTTTCTAATTTGAAAAGTATATGGGATGAAATTGATGTGATTAGGCCTAGATTGAAGTGTACTTGTTGTCACTGTGATTCTATTTGTGTATTTGATGAAAAGTTTGAGATACAAGCCAATCAGGACAGATTGCAACAATTCATGGTTGGATTGAATGATGAATATGATGCTCTGAGAGATCAGGTGCGGGTCATGGAGCCTTTACCCATAGTTGGGAAGGTTTACTCTTTATTCCCAAAATAAGAGCATTATAGGATTGTGCAAGGCAACTTCATGAATGTTGTGAACAACTCAACAACAATGATTGTGAGCCGAGCACCATGACAAAATAATGCAGGCATGTTTGCTCAGAAGAAGAAAGAGGCCGATGCAAAGAAATTGTTGAAGTGTGAATACTGGCATAAGAATGGACATCTCAAGGAGTCAAGTTTCAATTGTAATGGCTACCTTAAGTGGTGGTGGGATGCTAGGAAAGGGAGGAGTATACCCTATGCTAAAGTAGCATCTTCTTCAAGATTTGATGAGATTGATCATATCATGCAGTCAGTGGCGAATCTAGAAAATTTTCAATGGAAAAACCACTAATATATAATAATATATATATATATATATATTTAATATTAATGGTAAAAAAATATTTACATGGGATAACCAAACACTAATACCTCCTAATTTTTTTACCATGGGGTAACCATAGCTATCCCATACATACACATAGATCCGCCCCCGCATGCAGGCAACACCCTTGTAACTGACAGATGACACTGGGAAAATATGCAGTCAATGATGGTTAACATGATTCAGCTGGAATTTGGGAAGTTTGTCAAGGAAAAAGTAAGGGAACTAGGAACACAAAGTGCAAAGATGATGAACTTTGCACACCTTGGAGACTTCTCAGGTAGCCTCATAACTTGCCTTGCTAATGATGTATCTTGTTTTAACAGTGATGACTAGATCCTTGACAGTGTGCTTTTCTCATATGTGTAGTAATCCCTTGGCCTTTGAGATTTTGAAACTAGTCACACACAAAAAACCTATATTCATATTGATCGTTCTACTGTACTAATAAATGCTATAGAATCACTAAATCTGAACTAGAAAATTGCACTAATTTATCGTCTGTTTGTGAAGTGTTTTAAGTTCAACCTACTTTCAGTAATGCACGTGGGGGCATGTTTGAGAGTCCCATATTGGTAGTTGACTAAGTATTTGTTTAGCATATAAGATCATGAGTCACCTCTACATGGTATCAATTGCTTTTATGATAGAAGCACATGATTCTTACAGTCATAGTAAGTAGGTTCTAAATATCAACTTTTTATTTGTCGTTATTGTACGTAGTTGAACATATTAACGGTGTAACATGTTTCTTGAATATCATGAAATTTTTTTTGTGAAATTTAGTTTGGAACGGAGGGAGTATTAAAAGTGAAAGTTTTTTAAACATATCATTACTTGTGAGATGAAATTAAACAGAAAATATACCAATAATGAAGAAATGAAGAGATGAAGGGAGTACAATTTCTTAAGATGGATCTTACATCACCCGCCGCTAATTTTATGATGAGTAAGTCTTGGAGAAGGTGATCCATCCATAAACTTATGGATATGCAACCTAATTTTTTTTACGTTAAATGTTGTAATTTTTTATAAAATTTAAATATTGTATTTTAAAAGTTAAAACAAGCAATAATGTGTATGTGAATGTGAAATTATAAAATATAGTATATTATAAAAAATACATTTCTAAATTTAATATGTAATTTAATAAAAACAATGTATAAGTAAAAAAAATACAATAATCTGCCCATAAACATATAAATTGACCATCTGGTAGGAAACCTTGCCTTTTTATGATTGTACCCTCATTTTGGAATGGGTGATGCTATAGCACACCCTGTATTTTACTTACTTACGCCCTAATACGTATGTACGTGTATGGAAAAAAAAGTAATTTAGAAAAAAAATTTTAATTCACCCCTCTTCTGTCCCCTTCCTTCACCACTCACCGGCCGCCGCCGCTGCCACCTCGCCGTCGCCGCCGCTGCCCGTGACCTCAACCCCCACCTCTCGAGGCCCACCGCTCGTGAATCTAGCCACGCCACCCCCAACCTCCACTGTGGCCACCAATTCACATTGCGTATCCCCCACCTCCCAAAAACCTAGCCACGCCCACCCCAACCCTTCTTCTTCCACCTCATTTTTCTGGCTAATCACGAGAACCGAGGTGGAGAAACGAGAACCGGGAAACAAGAGGGGGGAAACGAGAACGGGGTAACTTGAATCGGGGTGGGTCTGAAAAGAGAACCGGGCAGGTTGGGGAAAACGAGAGCCGGGGAAAGAGAGTGGGGAACTCAGAGCAGGAACCGGGAATGAGAACGAGAAAGAGAACCGACAGCAGAGAGCAGAAGAATGAGAGGAGACCGGGGAGGTGGAAAGAGGAGGGGAGTGGAGGAAGGAGTGGAGACTAGGGAGGTAGAACGAGAGCCAGGGAAGGAGAGTGGGGAAGGCAGAGCAGGAACCGGGAACGAGAAAGAGAACCGACGGCAGAGAGTAGAAGAAGGAGAGGAGACCGGGGAGGTGGAAAGAGGAGGAGAGTGGAGGAAGGAGTGGAGACTGGGGAGGTAGAGCGAGAACCGGCAGCAGAGAACAGAGAAAGGAGATCGGTCCAGGGAGGGTTAGGGAGAATCGGCGGCAGAGAGCGGAGGAAGGAGAAGATACCGGTCGGGGAAGGGGAAAGAAAACCGGTGGGGCAGGGTGGCAGAGCTTCGGCGGCGCTGGGCTGGGCGGGCCAGGGGACGCTGGAGAAGCCACCGGAAAATTCCCCACAGGCAAACAACTCAGCTCCGGCGGGTCTCAATTTTCAAGCGAGTAGGGCTTACGTTTCTCCTGTAAGTCAGCTAGAAATCTCGCCAATAAATTGACTGGAAAGTTTCAGATTTTTCTAAAACAAAATGAAATTTTTATTTTTTATTTAATTTAATTTAAGTTTAAAATTTAATTCAAAATATATATTATATTAAATACAGTAAAATACATGATGTAATACAGTAAAAATATAAGTCATAATATAGCAATCTACTTTGGAATTGCTGAGTTAAACATAGCTAGTGCTGAAGTAGCTGTTATTTGCCCACCTATGAAATGGTGTCCGTATATATAATTGGTCCAACTTACGTTTTCATTTCGTTGCTTTTCACTTTGAATGATTGTGTCTTTTGAAGTCTACTCTTTGAGCAATATTCGAGCTCGTCTTTTTAATTTTCCAAAAAGCAAACAGTAAAAAAGTACTCCATCCATCCTATTTAAATTTGCACTGTCATCATTATTACATTGTTTAAAAAATATATTTGACCATTAGTATCTTTACCTACGTATAATAACGGTAAATAAAAAGTTGATATTTAGAAATTACTTGTTATGACAAATTGAACGATATCATATACGATAATATTATTGTTCATAAATCTATTCAAATATGCAGTCAAATTTTGATAGAGAATAGTGTCAAAAAAGTAGAAGTGCATGGGACATGGGGTCATTTTTATAAATTTTAGAATTGGATTGTAATTATTTATATGTTGACATTAATTTTTTTAAAAGATTTCATATTTTGAATTACCTCGTTGCAATAAATAAAGAGGATATCTACTGACAGGTGGCTTGGCCATAACCTTATAGAGGGGCCATTGCATTTTGTTTATGCTTGGCAGAACTTATAAACAAAATATTTTTTTAGTGCTTGGTAAGTGCTAAAATAAGCTTATTTTAAAAGTATAAGTTATTTTTTGGAAAAAAAAAGAGTAGAAGATGGTCTCCTCCTACTTTCAAAATAAGCCAACTTTGCTTATAAGTACAACTCTGCCAAACAGAACCTTTTTCACTTATACACTGCATTTTTTAAATAACATAATTTTTATATTTTCACACTCATATACTTATTATTACTTTTTTAAAATTTAAACTAAAATATTTAATTTTTATTATTACTTGTTTTAAATTTTAAAAAAATTATAAATTTCATAAAAAAAATTACATCACTTAAGGTAAAAAATTAGGGGCCCTATTCATAAACTTATGAATAGGTCAGCTTAATTTCCTAACACTTTCCCATAAGTAAAAACATATATTAAATCATCCTATTTGTCATACTAAATATAAAATAACCCATTTTAATGGTTAGTCAGTCTAAAATAAGACTTGTATTTTTCAAGAGTGTCTAAGAAACTCTAAATGTTAGTTTTTCTTTTTCTTTTTTTAAATAAGGAAAAAGAGAAATTTACATCCAACTCAGTTAGACTTTAGAAATAACTAAACTATTGCAAGGATGCATAAATTACACGTCAACCAAACAGATTTTGTGTACTTACAAATTAGAGATTCATTAAAGGCTATAATATCGTTATCAAGATATTAATTTGATCCTTCCAAAAAATCATGCAGTGAGGAGTGTATCGTGCATCAATATTTACTTCGCCAGGCATGGATCTTCAAAAATTGCAACACCATTTTATTCAAAGTACAATCTATGCTGTCTATACTATAAATATCTTGAAATACACAGATTGACCCATCCAAATAAATAGATATCCGAATACAAAAATACGAACAAAATTAAAAAACACGCAATTTGTACAACTAGATCGAACAAAACACGGTATGTACAACCAAATCAGAAATAATCAACATGAACAACAAAATTGAGTGATCATCATGAACACAACGATCTAATTTATCAGGTCAAAAAATAATACCAATATATTGAGATAATTCTACACGTATTTAATAGATAAATATTCAACAGATAGTTGAAAAAAATTATTGTTTCTTCATCTCTCAATGATGGAAATATTAAGGTCTTATTCTCTAGAGTTTATCTTAATTCAGTTCAGTAAAAATTTAATTTATGAACTTTAGTTAAGTTAGTCATATTTCTACTTATTTTCAGTAAAAAAAATTTAGTTAAGTTAAGTTTAATTCATTTCAATTCAGATCAAATAAGCCCAAGAGAACACGGTCTAATAAAGAAGATTAAACGAAAAATATGGAAGAGAGAGAAGAGGAAGGCGCAATTGCAAAACGTCTAACAACGATTATAATAAACGGTAGCATCCAATATAACTATTCTCTAGCAATAACTAACATATTGCAATGATATTTAAATTACCAGTCGGATCGTTTTTACTATTATAGATTAGAGATCCAATAAAAACTGTAACATCGCCCTCACAGATATTAACTCACTTTCCAAAAAAATCATGACCACTTGGCAGAGAGAAGCGTATAATGCATCAATATCACTATGCCAAACAAGTATTTTCAACAACTGTACCACCCAAGGGCGGAGCTACGCCTGGACAAGAGCCCCACCTTTTTAAAAAAAATTATTATTATTTAAATATTTTAATTAATTAATATATGATTGTTTTATTATTGTCTTAGTTTATTTTTAATTTTAGATCATTTTAACCTTCTAAATTTAAATTTTTTCAAACTTTTAACACTATTTTCATATATAGAGTCATCAAATTAAATTGTGACCAACCAAAAAAAAATATTTTGGCTCCGCCCCCAATACCACCTCTTCATCTAACCACGATTTATATTGTCCAAATTGTGAACACCTTGAAAAACAAATATCTGATTGATTCAAATCAATGGAAAATCCAAAATAAAATCACAAACAAAATTACGAAAGTACGATCTATACAAGCATATCGAAAAAAATACTTCGATGCGAACAACTAAATCGAGTTATCATCATGAAAACAACAATCTAATCGATCAATTCAAAAAACAAAATTAACATGTAGAAATAAATGTCACACTTATTCAATAATATAAACTTCAATTAAAATAAATGGTTATTTCCTCATCTTCCCACTGTGGGGAGATGGAGAAAGAAGACTGAGAAACAAGTACGAGTATGTTTTTCTTTCGGAAGGTGGAGAGATGGTAATATTTCGATGTTAGCTACTCCATAAAGAGTGCAGTTAGCATGTACATGAAGTGTATTATTCTATAATAATTAAATTGTCTGTGAAGTAAATTTATTATTGATGGCAGAAAAATAGACAATTAGGAATGTAATGTAATATCCCTATTATATAATCTTGATTTTATTAATTGGTATCTTATAAATTATTTAAAAAAACACACATCCACATCACTGATAGCATGAATTAATGCACCACGATTCAACGAACATACTTTTACGTCATTGCATAATGTGAAGTTGTGCCAAAATAGAAGAATTGATCCGCCAAGGACAACTCGCCAAATATAAGAGACAGGAATACTCATTGATGAGATCAGGCAAATTACAGTGCAGAGAAGAACACAAGCGCATCCCAGCCTCAAGCGAAGAAAAAAGAAGAAGAAGATGGAATCGACAATCGAGTAAGGAGAAGACATGGTTGGTAGCGTCCTAGATAAAGTAATATTCTTTATCCATGGATCAACCGAATTTACTTCCAATAATGCATGGAAGGCGAAAGCAAGATATTTACTATCACAGGAGCCCACGGATAAAAGAATACACACCGCCGAGACGATCACATTGAGCAAACAAGAAGCATTTCCAATTCCGACACCACAGAATGATCGCAAAGAGTCTTCATAGATGATGGAAGCACAGTGGAGGTTCTATTCGTTGATTGCTTCGACAAACTCGGATTAAGAGGTCAAACTTAAAGAAACTCGGATTAAGAGGTCAATTCCGACACCAAAGAATGATCGCAAAGAGTCTTCATAGATGATGGAAGCACAGTGGAGGTTATATTTGTTGATTGCTTCGACAAACTCGGATTAAGAGGTCAAACTTAAAGAAACTAACATCATCTAAGGTCGACTTCGCTGAAAATAAACAATGCATCTAGGAAACATACAACTCCTAGTGATCATGGGGTAGAAAGACAGTGCATGTGCATTCTTCTGTGATTTCGTTGTGATGTATGCCCCGAGTCCTTTTATTACCATCATAAGAGGCCTTGGTTGATGTTTTCAAAATGAACCAACTGGAAGATCAACCAAAGCTACTGATGTGATACCACTAATGCGGGGGATTCCTTTCAAATACTAATAGTTCCTGAAATTAGTTGTGGTTGATCCATCCCTCGAGTACCTACAAAAGTTCCAAGGGTTCTTGATAGTGTTCACTGTCATTCTCGACTAGTCAACCTTGGCCACAACGGCTAAAGACTTTGTCCCGGTGCAAACATCACCGACTATATACTTATCTTTTAAGGGCTTGCCACTCCCATCTCCCTCCACAATTGATTTCCACCTAGAACCCCCAGAGTCAAACCTACCAAGTTCAACCAGATAGCGTTGTCGAGCTTCTGTTATCGGTTAGAATATACCTCATCTCCCTTCTCCTTCTCCTTTGACTTCATTCGATTGCGACATGTTAATCCAACCAGGAGGTAGGTTTACCGATAATTGTGTTGATTCTATCACGTTCTCATGTTAGCTTGTCTGATTCCTGGTCCTTGGCACCATAGCTTAAAAAGAACAATAGATACTATGTCCCCCGCAACCCTCTGCAAACCTCAACCAATGGTGCATTAAATTAACCAAAGACAACCAACAAAAGACATCTATCGATAAATTGACTTAGGCTAAGACACAAAGCTAGTTCACTTAGACCAAGAATATGATATGAAATAAGTGAGAATGGGGAAAATGCTACCCAAACCAACAAAAACTAAGGTGATAACTATGCTAAAAAAGTGCAAGGAATCCTTCGCCTGGTAAGTACAGGACATGGGAGGGGTCAGCTCTTCTATCACAGATTCACAACACATTTCCTAAACACATACCCATCGGCAAATCCGATAAAAAGAATGGATCTTCGCCCACGACAGAAAAGCAACAATTAGAAATGAGGTTTACACCCTCGTACAGAAGATATACTCTTAGAGGTAATATATCTTAGATGGTTGGACAACCTACTCCTAAACAACCAATGTCTATTACACAAAGGTACATCATCACCACATGCATCCTTATCACACCGCCTCTGTAATTAGGGATGCGCTCCGCCATGGATACCAATATCTCTAGGCCTGGAGAAGTTAAAGAGTTGGCATCTTGTGATGACTCTAGAGGTGGCATGACCTTAGTCATTATACGA
>JAULKJ010312653.1:0-10869 GCA_032355405.1 Rubia balearica | reverse complement strand
CAGTTTGGTTACTCCTAGCACAGCAAGTTTTTAGAGGGACATGAACGAGCATGCAACTGAAATACATACACGAGTTTATAATTGAAGCAAGAGTTCATGAACGAGGGACGAAAGCAATATAAGGTCCAAACAACTTGTGGAGAAAATGCTCATTTTCAATATATTGCAAAGGTAACTAGGTGTGGAATTATATGTTTACTCTAAATATATAATTTTTCACCAAAACTCAATTGGTTCACTTGCAGTTACTGAATAGTATAAATCCCTAACTTAATATTATTCTAATTAAATTTTGTTTTTCCACATACCTATGGAAAGAAAGTCTTTCCCATGGCGTTGTCTTTCTATTATTATAATATTACTTATAACTTAATTTTTATATGAATGATTTTATCCTTATTTTGAAATAAACTAAATATTTTTAAATAGTTATAATTAATTTTAAAGATACACATTAACATAAAAATAAAATTGATACGAATCCAAAGACGTGGACCGTGTCATCCTCCGTGCCAACTTCACTAGCTCGGACCGTTCTATTAGAATTGGCCATGTCAACCAAACCCGCATGGACCGTATCACCCGTACGGGTCGTGCCTCAGCTGGATCAAAGATTCAAGGGTTACATTCAAAATTCTCAAAGTTACATGGTTGGTCCTATGACTAGGGCAAAGAGGAAACTAAGAGATGTGGTGTTGAACGCTTTGATTAATCAAATTCATGATGAAGAGCCAAAGAGTAATTCGATTTTCATAGATTAATTGTTCACAAGTTTCTACATCATGAAGAACACTATACTTTTTACTCACTGGTTTTTTTAGTGAGCTAGTGTGATCAATTTAGTTTATTTTATATTATGGATAAATCCCATAAACTTAGCCATGTTTCCTTATAAGAGTTTCGGTTATATTTTAATTTAGGGTTTGAGATATTCAGTTCTGATTTGATTAGATTAAATTTGGTAAAATTAGATAAGACAACATTCATTCAAGACTTAATCTTGAAGAATTTGGCCATAATAGGATTAAATTAGGTATTTTAGTTTGACATGACTTTACCTTCTTAAAACTGTCATAAGTCATTCACGTTTCTAACGAAAATTACCAAATCCCATCTTCTTTCTGTTTGTAATGGCCGAAATCTATCTCTATAAATAGGGAGATGCTATCAACGAATTAGACACACTTTTATACATCATATATTCAGAATTTGAGTTTATACTCTTTGCTTGTTAAGCGTGAAACCGTTAGGTTTGTTTTCTTTATAAATTAGTGCTATAGATCCTTCGGTATCGGGTGTTTCTAAACATTCCACAATCCGGAGTTTTCGTAAGAAGATTCATATAAAAAATATAAAAATATTTCTTTTCACTCCAATATACTCCCTCCGTCCCATGAGTTTTAACCTATTTGCTTTTTTAAAGTCAAACTTGATGAATTTTGACCCTAAATATAAATTAATATACAGTAAAAATATCATGTGAGTTATTGTTATATTCATCTTAACATCTATTTTTCTAAATATCAATTTCTATACAAAAGTGTTTTATGTAGATATAAATATTGATGGTCAAACATGATCATTGAAAATCATGAAAAAATAAATTGACCATTACTCATGGGACGGAGGGAGTAACGATCTTATGATAACATAATAGCATACATGTTCATTGGTAAGTATTAGGCCATGTTCTCTAGAGCTTATATCCGAACTGATATGAATTGAATTGAACTGATTTGACCTGAACTAAACTGAACTAAAATAAGTGTGTTGAAAATAGTAATAATATGACTAAGGTCATGTTCTCCAGAGCTTATTTGCACTTCACTTCAGTTGAGTTCAATTCAGTTACGTTCGGTTCAATGGAAATTTAATTTGATGAAATTTAGCTTTATTTAGCCATATTATTACTATTTTTCAACGTACTTATTTTTTTTTGTTCAACTCAGTTTGATTCAAATCAATTCATTTCAATTCAGTTCATTTTATATAAACTCTAGAGAATGCCCAAATAAAGCTAAATTTCATCGAATTAAATTTCCGCTAAATTGAGTTAAATTGAACCGAGTTGATTTGAAATAAATTGAATTGAACTGAACTGAAGCGCAAATAAACTCGAGAGAACAAGACCTTAATCTGATTCACATATGTAGTAATCTTTGCATTTACACAATCATATTTGAAATAGGCCTATAGTGGAGCAATTAATGACCTCTTAAATTTAGTTTAAAAAAATACCATCTTTGTCCCAACTGAACTTGCACTCTTAGTTTTTTTACACTATTCTCCATTAAAGTCGTAAGCAACTCGCATTTCAACTTTTCATGCTCTAAAATACAATACTTAAGCATCGTATTACGAGACACATGTATCACATTGGGGTTCAAATAAGTAAGCATTTTCCTAAGATGTTCATGCTCAACTATTCTCAATGGATATGCATGACAAATAATGGCACATGCAAATAATTCACTAAAGACTTTTTGATCAAATGCAGCTGAACTTGAACGCATTTTTTCAGTTAATGAACCTTTACCTTTACAAACCTTAGAATGGTTTCTGTGATTTCCAGTACCATCTCTACCTTCAGAGGGATATGTCATACCACAGAACTTACAGCGAGCATGCAATAGACTTACTCCATCTTTAACTTCTTTATAAAAATTGTAGTTGGCAAATGCTTCAGTAAAAGCTTCGAATCATCGTTTGCAACTGGAATTTCCTGCACAACGCTGTTACCTACTTGGGAGTTTAAGTCCATAAAACTTTTTGCATTCACTTCAAAGGATCGAGAAGTTTCGTCCATCGCCACCTACAGAAAAAATCCATCACTATGAAAATTTGACTCAGAGGAGTAACTTAACTTTAACAAAATATAGTGTCTGATTGCTATACTACATTTCAGGAATTAATAATTAATAATGAACAAAATGGAGAAGAAGGGCGCGCAGATTGAACTAGGTAACTTCATGAATGAACAAAGATGATTTTGGTAGTACTTGATTTATTTTAGAATGGTTGATATGTGTTTGATTTTTGCCTGCAAATTTCACAACAATGGAAGAATATGAAAGCTTGAAGCAGCAGATTGAGAAGCTGAGATATGACATGGAGAACCAAATCGAAGAACATTCAATTTTTGCAGGGACTGAAGAAATGGAGAGCTTGAAGCAAGAGATTGAGAAGCTGAGATATGACATGGAAAGCCAAGTAGAAGAGCATGAGCTGCAGAGTAAAGAGTGGCAATCAAATGTAAGAACACGTTTATATTTATTCGATGATTCCAACATATGACTTATGATTTATGAATCTGTTTAATTAGTTGATGCAGGCAGAGTCCCAGTTGAAAGAACTGCAGGATGAAAGTGGGGGAATGAAGGATGAAATGCAGGTCCTACCTTACAAGGAACAAACAACAGTTGCGTAGCGGCGTGAGCGGAGAGTGAGCGGCGAGAGAGCGGGGAGCAGGTCAGAGAGCAGAGTCGGGTGAGAGCAGAATGGGAGAATTAGGGTTTGAAGGAGAGAGGCAACATTCAAGCTTTTATACTAGGGTTTAAAGTATTTAACGCTTCAAATTAACCCTAGTTTAAATCAATGGGTAGGATTATTTTGCTCTACTTTATTCTTTTTTTTTCCATTTGTTATGAATACCTTTTAACCTTATTTATTTCTTATATTTTATTTTTTTCCTAATTAATTCTCAATTATTTAAGCTTTGTCATAAATTCTGATCAAAAGTTTATTTATTAAATGATAGGTTAGACTGTAAATATTGATATTAAGGAATAATTTAATTTATTTATGAAATATCAACTAATGATTTATTAATTAGTGCCAAACTAGTTATAAATGGGAATGTTTATAAAAAAGGTATAAATGATAATTAGTGATGCTGGGCGGGTCTGGGTGGGAGAGGCTGGTGAGGTGGTGACGCGGTGGTGGTGCGGTGGTAGCTGGGATGATGAGCAGGTTGAAGAAAATGAATAAAATAATGGCTATTTTTTGTTTTGAGAAAAAGGGTAAATTTTTTTTGAAGAGGGGTAAAATTGGGTGTATTTTTGATATTTCAAATTTGGTCAATAGTCAAATACTTCGATCAATGCCGGAATTGGACCAAAAGATTATAACTGCACAGTTCATCATAAAATTAGGGTTATTTTGACACTTTTTAGTTTGCAGGATTATATTGGCACTTTCAAACTAAAATTAGGGTTAAAGTGTAAAAATTCCTTAGATTTATTTCTGATGGACTAGTACACTTCCATATTTCGAGGTAATGTTTTTTAATAACTACTAATTTACTATAAGAAAAAAATTTAATTAAATTTTTCCAACACCAAAATTTTATTATAAAAGAATAAATCTATTAAAATCCGGTCCAACAGGTCCACACCAGTCCAAAATTGGAATTATTCTAGTCCCATCTCGGTTCTAAATAACCACTAAGCAGTCCTGTCCTTGGTCCAAACTTTTTTTTATCATTCCGGTTCTGGCCCTAACAGGTCGATCCGGTCCGGTCCGACCTTGGACTGACAAATGGCTCGGGTCGAGCTTTTGTGGCTACAAGATGAGAGAGTACCACTTATCTTTAATGCGCGAGTCTGAATGTCACATAGGTATTGAGTCTAGTATTGTAATATCGACTAACGCCTTCATGTAGGTCTCTTTTAGCCACTATATAAGGATTTAGATTAGAATTCTAATATTTAATTTAACTAATGCTTTAGTGTAAATGTCTTTAGTGTAAATGTGTGTGTACCCCACATCATATATTGTACTGCATATTGTGCAAGATTGAGTTTAATCGAAAAATGGATGAGAACTTTGTAATTTTTTTATAAAACTAAGTCAATTTTTAATCCTAAAATTTTCATTTTAAATTTATTTTTATGTTTTTAAAAATAAATATCTTAATTATTTTATTGCAGAAAGCACCTATCCTATTACACGAGAACCTATTTGCAATATTGTGTTCCCTAATCAGTACAATCCTAGGGATTTTGACCAAAATAAGAGCCTGAAAGCTGCTTCCTTTCTTGAACTAAAGCTTCCAATTGCCATGGCGGCTTCATATCCTTGTCCTGCATCAATCGGACCAATCAGACAGCACATTTACTTCCTGCAATTCCCGTTGCTTTGCCATCCTTAAACCTAGCAAACACCCCATATATACAGTATGAAAAGAAGTATTTTGACTTTGCATTCCCAAAATAATTTTTAATAATTGAATATTTCAATCTGAAATGGGAAAAAAAATAAGTGTGACCCTATTTTGAAAACACAAATTATGACCAGTTTAATGTCTAGTTTATCTGGACTTTGCCTATGTGTGAAGAGTGAATGATTGGTTTGATACTAATACAAAAGTGAGTTATTATAACACTTTTTCAATCCTAATTAAAATATTAAAATAGCTTATAAAATATTATTAAACCTTTAAAAGTGTTATTTAAATATTAAAAACCGTTGCATTATATCTGATGTAACATCACATAAGAACATACTTGTAAAATGTTATAATAGATTCAACTTACCATTATTAGCATCTAAAATAACACTTTTAAAGTGTTACATTAGTTTTAGTTGGTAGGAATATCTCTACAATCTAAGCAAATCAACTTAATCACTTTTGTTTAAATAATTTGCACGAAACCAAAATAAAATATTATGATATATTTAGTAATTAGTTATTAATAATGTAATAATCAAGAATCTTATCTAAATCTTGATCGGGCTTTGGAAAGTTTTATGATAGTAGTTAGAGTACACGCATTCTAATCTATTTCTTTTTTTAAAAAAAAATCAATTATTTCAAAATACTGAGAAAAACGCCTAGCGACGATTACAATGAGTGAAATTGACATCCAACAACTAGCCTCTATCAATAACTAACATATTGCAAGAATATCTAAATTACATGTCAACCACACTGATCATCTGTACTATTACATATCAGAGATCCAATAAAAAACTGTAACATCGCTCTCGGGGATATTAACTTGCTTCATGCGAAAAACATGACCACTTGGCAAAGAGGAGCGTATCACGCATCCATATCACTGTACCAAATAAGGATCTTCAACAACTGTAACACCACTTGATCCAAGCACAATCTATTTTGTCCAAACTGTAAACATCTTGAAAAACACAGATGTGACGAACCCAGATTTATAAAAACTCAAAAATAAAATCACAAACGAAATTGTGTACAAATCGAGAAAAATACATCAATATGAACAATTAAATCGAGTTATTATCATGAATACAACGATCTAATTAATCAAGTCGAAGAACAAAACTAATTTATGGAGACAAATCTCACACTTATTCAATAACAAAAACATGAATTAAAATAAATTGAAGAAGAAGGGATGCGGCTCAGAGATGGCTGCGGCTTGGAGAAGGGACGCGGCTTATGAATTTGGAGTTGTTTGGTTTTAAAAACTTTGTTCTCCAATCCTTAATTTGTAATTTCGCCTTCTTTATTTCCTACAAACATTTAATTAATAATATGAATATATTTCACATAAACTCATATTATTAATAATTTTTTAATTATATATATGAAATATTTGCAATTATAAAAAATATGTTTCATTCACTTCAAACTCGATAACATTAGAATTTGAATTCTATGACTACATCTTAAAATTTACATCATATATTAAATTTTTAAATAAATTATTTAATTCATGTGCACTACTATTTAAGTCATAATTTATTATTAATTATTAATATGTAATATAATTTATCTGTTATCTTATTTTAATTATTTTTTGTTTAGTTAATTTTATTCAGTTAAATTTAGTTTGATTCATTTCAGTTCAATTTGATTTAGTTTGGTTCAGTTTAATTCAGTCCCCCACTTCATTTTGCTCCAATTCAATTTAGTGTGATTCATTTCACTTTAGCTTTATTCAATTGGGTTCATTTTGATGCTGTTCGGTTCATTTTTATTCAATTTGATTAAGTTCAATTTAGTTTGATTCAGTCAATTAGATTCATTTTAGTTCAGTTTGACTCAGTTAAATTCAACTCAATTCTTCTCAACTCTTCTAAGTTCTTCTTAACTATTCTCAGCTCTTCTAAGTTCTTCTTAACTATTCTCAGCTCTTCTCAATTTATCTTAGTTTCAACCACTTCACTTTTCAACTGAACTCAACTCAACTCAACTCAACTCTGTTTCAACTCAAATGGACAGCCGTACTCAACTCCGTTTCAACTCAAATGGACAGTCGTAGTAGTCTGGTAACTAACTGCAAATTAGCTTAAGCTAGTATGTTCTACGTAGAAATTTAGCGTTGATGGGATTGCTTTTGTTTTTCATCAAACACAAGAACTAGAGAATAGCTCTAGCCTCGTTTGACTTCTCTAGCTGTGAGTTGACCTTATCATTTTGTTCTGTCTTCAAATATTTTACATTATACAGTATGAATAAAATACACGTGTATTAAAAGTGAAGAAAAAAATTATTTAAAATGATAGAAAAATTAAAATAAATAAATTAATATATTTCACAAAATTTTATTTTATTTATTTCGATTAATTATTAAACTGAGTCATATTATAATAGTATGACTAATAGAGTGATTTAATATTTATTTTTATTTATTATAATGAGCTACCTATAATTATGAGAATCTTTTTAAAATTATCTCAACATATAAACAATTGTAATTCAATCTAAAAAATTATAAAAATAAGGTTTTTTATGACTGTTAGACAGAAGACCTTCTCAATACATTTAAGTGCCACCATTTTTTAAAAATAAACAAAAATAAAAGTGTGATAGTTTAGAAAAACAATGAAAATACATTTTTTCCTCCTTCACATCACGCGTCCACCCATCACCCATTTAATCCATCACCTATAACCTGTCTGCCCATCATACATGGGTAAAACAGGTGGATCGAAGGATTATCGGGAGTAATTATCTTAATTTAATATTTTATAACAGATATGGTAATCGAAAGATAAAATCCCAAGAAGTATAAAATATTATTTGTTTCATAAATAATTAATTGCTTGAAGACACACATTAGTTTATATGTTGATAAATTCCATACATGATGTACTTAACAAAACCACAACAAGAAAGATAAATCCATCTTCGTTCCACAAGCTTTCTTTATACTCACCCTTTTACTTAAGTCTTATTTTGAAGTATATGTATCAACAGGAATTATATTGTTGTACTCCCTCCAGTTCTCTACCAAAGATTCATTTTTTCTTTTGGGGTAATTTTTTTAAATATTGGATCATTTCCTTTTTTTGGTAAATTCTAGATTGTTTTCATTTATTCAATTTATTTTTTGCCCTTTCAATCAATTCTCCACCACTAATTTTACTTTTTCTAAACACAAAGACTTGAGTAAGACGGTCTCACTCATTCTTATGGTGAGACGGAGGGTCTAAATACAATTATTTAAAGATAGAAAATAACATGGGGTACATTCTGTAATTTTTAAAAGTTTACTTATTACTTTGGCTCACCATAACTTATGGTGAGACTGTCTTATATGAGTATTTCTATTTTCTAAATTCAAGTGTCAAACATAAGTGGGTCGATATTAGTGAACCGGGGGTAGTATATGGAATCGAGGGGTATTTATTTTAAGGGTAAAAATAAAAGTAAATTTGATTTTAATATTCTATCCTAAATTATGTTACTAACCAAATTATTGCCTGGTTTTCTTCTTTTCCAATACAACTAATACTGCGTGCCTCTTCCTTCTGCGAATAATAAATGTCCCATCTTGTTTGAGCTAGTTATAATACACGTAGCGGTAGCTCTATGTGTTATCACTTTCTTCTCTTTTAAAATTTTGTTTCTCTATCTTTACTCAAATCGTACCATCGAAAACAAATTACTGTCCTAATAAATTACTTCTCTGGTTTCTTAACGACTCTCTTTTTTTTGAAAATTTTTCAAGACATGTTTGACCACCGATAACTTTCATTTCATACAATAACAGACTATAAAAATTTACTTTTTAGAAGCTACATGTTACGGAGAATCCAAAAACACCACACATGATGTGCGTTATTTTATATAATTAAAGTTATTGATGATCAAACATGTCTTGAAAATTTTTGCAGTCAAGCGAAACCAATGTTAGAAAATCAGAGGAAGTATTCAAATTCCCGTTAAAACAACTCATCAAGCAACAAACAAAAAGTTAATAATTAAATAGTACTGCATAAATAGTAAAAAAGGGATTTTATGCTTCCAGTCCAATTCTAACTCCCTTTCTCATCTGCAACCACATTCTCCCCACACATCTAGTTGTATTAGTTGCATTCTACCCCAAAAGTTTGTACTACTTTTGTCCCAAAAACACACACTCTCTAGTGCCAAAAACACACACTCTCTAGTGCTGGTGTGCTTTTATCACCATTCACTCCTCATCAAACAACAAAAAAGCTGTTTCCTAACATTTACAAAATCCCAAAACTTCTCTCTCTCACACTGCCCTCTGACCCCTCCATTTTGACACAGCATGTTGTTGGGATTCTCTTCTAATTTGCCTTTATCCATCCCTACTCTGTCAACTCTTCTATGCTCTTATGTTCTATTAAAACCGACAACTTACTATTTTGATCGATGTTTTACGAAAGTTGAAATTTGCAGATGCCATTCCCTCTTTTTTCTTGTGATTATATTAGGAAAGAAAAGAAGAATAAGACAAATGTGCTAATGAAATTTAGTGGAGAGATTGAGTGAAAAGATTAATGTCTTGAAGAAAATGATCCTTATTTTGTTATAAAATGAAGTGTAACACTCTTAGAAGATGGATGCAAAGTGTCCCCGAGTATAAATTAATGCTCATGCCACTCTCACTGATCATAAAATCCAAAAGAATACAAAAATTGGACAAAAAACAGCAAACTGAGCAGCGATAATAACTATCATAATTTAATTGATCCCCTCCTTCGTTCCAAAAAAACTACCAATTATAATACGCTTTTAAGCATTACAAGCATGACTACAATCATGGAACGGATGTAGTCGGGATTTCAACATCAAAATCCGTCCTGAAAGCGATTAATTGACGCGGCATCAAACTGGTGTTTCTCCATAGGTTGTGTGGTGCTGGTGGTCCTGGTAGCACCCCAACCCAAAGCTCCTCCTACTTCTTGATCATGATCATGATCACCTACACTCCCGAATCCATGCCATGGTGGTAGACTTACCGGTGCACCAATGCAAGTGTAGTTATTTGGAGTAGGGCTAGTGTTTTCCCCCGTGGTGGCGTTTGGAGGCACGAAATGGCCGAGAAAGTAGTCGTGGTTGTTGCCTGGCATGGTGGTCAGGTAGTGGTGGGAGCCGGTGGAAAATGGCACGAGCCGGGTTGGGGAGGAGTACATGTAAGGCTGTGGTGGTGGTTGTGGGAGGAGGGTGGCGGTGGCCGAGCCGGAGAAGAGCCGTGGCTGGTACACTGACCGAAACTGCATGGATGATGGGTCGGGTATAGGTACGTTCCCGGGTTGATGATGATATCCTCCTCCATGTGGAATTGATTGACCCCTAGGTTTTTTTATACATCAATAAACCGAAATTTTTCATAAAGCATGATATCAATCAACATGAATCCAAACTTTAATCCCTTTTTAGTGAAATGTAGAATTGAAGGCTACTCAATTCCAAAACTTATCATCTTTCTTGCTATGATTTTGTCACAAGAAGCCAAAATCAAGGGGTTTTGAAGATTCAAACGGGAATCATGCATATAAGCAACATGAACATATAGATAAGTACAAAAAACAAAAGAAAAGTGTAGAGACTATGGATTGAGAAAATACCCTAGATGGTGGGGATGAGGAGGACCGGGTCCTAGCAAGGTATCGTTATTAAAGACGAGTTGACGA
>JAULKJ010312643.1:0-10869 GCA_032355405.1 Rubia balearica | reverse complement strand
CTGACATCCTTTTAATCAAAGAAGCTTGCAAACATGAACTCAAATCCACTTCCATCATCAATGAACACCATTTTAATCAGTAAAGTTCCAATCACGCAGAAATCACCATGGGGTCTATGTGGGGGTTTGATTAGGAACTGCATCCACTTTTAAGAACATAATTGTTTCATCAGGCTGAAATATTTTGTGGACTGGCTCTCCCGTTGGAACATGTCTTGAGTCAGCCTTCATTATTCAAATCAAAGATCTTTCCCCAACGATCCCATTGATGACTTTAATCACCCTATGAATAGCGAGATTTCCTTAGTTCCAATTCTGGTTCTCTGCGAGCTGATTTCGTTATTGCTCCTCTCGGCTCTCTTGTCTCTGACCTTGAGAACCACTATCAGCCCTATTTACAGCATTAAAATTTCTCTTGGGAGGTTTCCAGTTTTCGCGTTTGTTTCTCTGCTTTGAATGATAGTCTCAAAATGGTTTACAGAAGGACTCCTAGAGATGACCCTCCCCTTTGCACCGTTCGATCTCCATTTTAAGGTTTATATCCATTCATATGATAACCATAATCTCTGTAGTGATCACAAGATATGTTCGTGGCTCTTCTTGCATCAATGGCTCTGTTCGTCTCCTTTATTGGTGGGGGTGCTTGGAAAACCCCTCGATGAATACTCTAAATCTCCACGGGGGATTGCGTGCATGGGTGTGTTGTTTTTAAATCTAGATCTCTCCATATGCCTCTTCCCTCGAGGATTATTTGACTTCACATGTTTGTCCATCATCCCTCCTCTCTTCTTTTGATTCGCCTCATCGACCTTCAAATGCTACTCCACTACTTCTTAAAGCTACTAGAGTGTCTTAGGTATCTTCGGTGTTAACTTCTTATACAACTCAAAGTACTCCAATCCTATTAAATACCCCTGGATCAACTCATTCTCTGTTCCTTCGACTATGCCAGACTCTCATCGACATATCTGTGATAAAATACCGTAGTACAATACCCTTGTCTCTGCTTCATCTGATACAACTCCTTTAGTGTCTTTGTAAATTTCTTTTTCCGAAAATACTGACTTAGACGTACCCTACTGAAATCTCAATAGGACTACAAAGAGCCTAAGCAGCTTGTTAAACCACTCATAAGCCTTCACTCGAAGATAGTTTCGTACAAGCTTACAAGTCATCCTTTCATCGAAGTCCCAAGAGTTCATCAAATTAGGAAAAGTATGGATAAATTCAAGTGGATCCATACCTCTAGCATAAGTCGAAAGCCCCTCTCCCTCCGGTGGCTCCGTATCGACTGGCTAACGAACCGCTGTTATCACCGAGCTAAAGGGAGACCCAACGGTCTATCCTGTAAGCCCTATCACCTGGCTAGATCGCTTCCTATAGTAACTACGGTCTCTCCAGATGAAAAATCTCTTCTCTGGTTCAGCCTTCAATGAAGGCCCTCGTAGGGGAAAGCATACATGGGCTGCGAGACCATGTGCCTTAGGTAAGAACCAACTCTGGTACTACCCGAATATATGAAGGGCATATATCCCTACCTATAGTAACCATAAACCCCATGACCAGATATTGAGGGATTACCTTGTACTCCTAAAGATGACACCGCTCCTTGACCTTGTTCGATATCCTGAATAGGGAACGCGGGCATCGAAGCATACATTGGGTTACAAGGGTTACGGCCTTGGCTGTGCAGTTTCCCTTGTATAACATTTGGATCGTAAGAGGTAAAGCCCTTTCTTGCACCTCTAAATTCATTGTGGGTACCAATGTCATTGATGATCTAGGAACTACCGATCAGGGAACGATCTGGTACCCTGCTTCCATCAGCATCTGCATCATCTGGTTAAAATACTGATGTGATCCTACAATAGCTCATTGTCCCATGCTTTGATCCTCTTGAATCCTTTGTTCATATGCCTGAATATGCAAATCATTAGAACACTCGGTGAAATGGGCATTCACACCTCGTAATCCAAACAAGGGCATCGCGGTGCTAATTCCCACCCCTAGTTCTATAGTGATTTCCATCTCTCTCGACAATTCCGTACCCTCGGCTTACGATTCTACAACAACAGGAATCACGAAGTTAGGATCCATCAATGCTTCAACCAGATTATTCTCTGTACTCTGTACTGCTAGAATAGGAGCCATCCTCTTTCACCTTCGCCTGCAAGGGGACTGAACTTCATCACCTGCAAATATTCCCTTTATCCTCAACCCCTCGCTCCTTTGAGTAGAAGATATGGAAGTGGACATACACCAAGGGATCTAGATCTAAATTAATCGCTCCTACTAGTCATGCCAATTGATGCGTCTATGAACCGATCCAAGCTTACTCTCGATCCCTCGATCCATATCTGCAACTTACAAGGAAGAACAAGCCTAGGAGTGTTCCATGGGGAAACTCTCCAATGCCAAAGTCAATCTTGCACTCTAAGCTAAGCCAATGAATTGTAAAAGTAGTGAATGAATAAAATAGGTGACATGCCTTTGTATTTATACTATCTAAACCATAATAGTGATTGTCCATAACCTAATCCATTCCCATATCTAGTAAGGAGGCCCAATGATGACTAACTATCATATGGGCCTCTCTAGGCTATCTGTCATGAGATGAAAGGGAAAAACTAGAAGTTCTTGCCAATTAAAAACCAAAAGATGTCCTTCATCAAAACAGGGAACAAGTGGCAATGCCAAAACGGTTACGAAAAATTGGTCTGCAACATATTAAGAGAAAAACTGTGACAAATTCAGTTGAAGGGGGAACCTGGGCGTATAAAGTTGTGATTAGAAAGTTTTTTGGAAAATTCATTAAATTCATAAACTAAGAAAGGATATAACAGATGACCCTTCCTAATTGCAGTGTTTTGAAGTGCACTGTACACAAAAATTCTCTAGCTTTAGCAACTAAAACAGAACCAAAATTATTTCTTAACATACAAACTATTTCTAGTGCTAAGATTTAGATTTCCCAAGGTGTTTTGCTTGGATCATTCAACAAACTCTGAAGGATTTTTTGAATCAATATATAATATATCATGTGAATGTGAATGTTGTGCACTACTAGCTGCCTTTACCGATCTTAAACATGTTACTGCCACTACTTGAAAGGGGGAGGTGGCCACAAAAAAGTCTGAACCTGACATACTTCTCCTTTCATCCTCCATATTTTTTATTTCCCACACCCTGCTCCAATACTTTTTTGCTGGTGAAACGAGCCATTGAACATAATATGTATCGTTCCATTTGGATCTGCTAAAGCGTGAGTATCTTGAACTTTCATCCGAAGATTTTGGCTATCATATCTCCGCAAGCCCAAAATGAAATTTTCACCTTGCTGAGTTAGTGAAGCCAAGAACTTGTGGACCGCCAGTGTTCACTTTTTTTTTAATTTTAATTTTACACCTTAAATTTTGAAAAAAATTAAGTTTTGCCCCACTACTTTTTTCAGAAATTTACATAAGACACTCACAAAATTTGTAAATTTTACAAATAAATCCATACATTTTTTAAAATTAAGTTTTGCCCCACTACTTTTTTTAGAAATTACATAAAACACCCACAAAATTTGTAAATTTTATAAATAAATCCATACATTTTTTTTCTCGTGTATGCAATTAAATGAAAAAATTTATCTAGTGTATGCAATTAAATGAAAAAAAAAAATTTTAGGTCTAAATCGCCCCCTCACTCTTCCATTCCTGGCTACGCCACTGCTTATGAATACCCCTCCAAAGACGCCCGTTTTATGCACGATTAGCCCTGTGCGATCAATATTGTCTTCATTTTGTTATGCCTTTGAAAAACGATAATTTACTGAGGATTCGTAACCTCCAGACCTCGGAAAGTCCATATTCACCACCAATTTCAGGTCGAAAGTGATGACGGACCGCATCAACTCCAGCCTTCTCAGGAACGGTATTCCGACCCTAGTTGGGAACCTGAACTGCATGGTGAACTCGCCGCCGATGAATAGGCGGCGAACCCCCTGCCGGTGCACATAAGTGCCGCCGCCTCTCATCCGACTCTCTTTCACCACGATATGTTTCTCCATCCCGCGGCTGCCGCCGATTCTCCCGAATCCCGGAGTAACTGAAAGCACGAAAACAATCCAAACGTTAGGATTATCGATCAATGAAGTGAAGTGAACTGAGATAACTCAAAAGCAAGAGAGGGAATGGTTGAACTTACCTATGGACCGAATCCTTCAAGGGATTTGGACACGGACCTCGTACCTGTCGCTGGTGTCGAGAACCATCACAGTCCGTCGGGTGGCGATGCAGTCGACTGCCATTCCCGCGCGGTAGACTATGGAGTATATCGTCAATGGCAGCGGTGGAGCTGGATACTGCTAGAGGGAACATTTTTCAAGCGGTATGGGATATGGGTTTTGAGTTTTTGGAAATGGGAAAGGGAAGGTGAAGGTTTTATAAGTGAGTTTGATGATGGAGATGAGATGACACGAGTGATTATTTAAAATAATCATACATGCATGATATTATGCATTATATGTGCAAGGTTCGCACAGAATGATCTGTAAAACAAATGCTCGGGTTAAAATTATCAAAAATAAAAAAAATGAAATTGTCAAAAAAAAACAGAAAGGACAATAAAGTTATTTTATTTAGTATTCTTCTAATAAAAAACATATTTTTTGCAATATATAACATACTAATATTTGCTTGCACAAAGCAAAAGCATAACTGTGCACTTCCTGTGCAAGTGCCGTGCATACTTAGTTTGATTCAAATTGTACACATTTCCATATAACGCTATAGAATTTAACTATAAATTTCTACATCAAAAAAGGGAAGGTCTCCTATTGGGTTAGGTCAGTTTAAACCAATTAATCATACACAGTTTGATAAGTAAATTATAATATTGACTTACTTTCTAAAATTTATTTATGAAACTCATCGTCTTGGGACCGCCCTGCAGAATAGCAAGTGCACATGAACCCGTTGTTCTAGAAAAGGAGCACGTGCCAGTACTGTGTTTTGATGTTTGGATGTTGTGACGCCAGTGTTCTATCCCAAGGTCACATGCCCTTGTTGTGATTCAATGTTAGCTAGGGATGTTGTGACCGGTGTTCAAGACAGGGGAATGTGTCTTAATGATATTTGACGTTCAGGATATTGTGATCTGATATTCTGGGCAGTTGGGTACGTGCCTCTTCTGTGATTCGACGTTCAGGGGGATGACCTAATGTTTGGGATGTTATGACCTTGTGTTCAGGATAAGGGATAATACATGTCCTCGGTGATCTCACAATCAAGATGGAGGGATCACCCAAATTTCGTTGGAGAGACCAAGGTACCCAACCTCAGGGTGGTCAAGGGAAATTTGCGTATGATAAGCTGGACATACTGATGGATATGATGCAAAAGCAACACCAAAAATTCGACAAGGTCGAAGCAACTTTAGAGAAGGATACGCGACAAATCTCCCATTTATCAAACTCCATGAACGAACTCAGGATGAAACAACCAGGATTCCAAATCAACCGGTTATTGTGGTCTTCAACCCAGTAGAATTCTGAGTTGAAAATTAGTCAAAAACTGCATTTTCCATTTATCATTAGAAGTGTTAGAAATTGAGTACATGTTGCATCAGCCTCCAAGACCATCTTAATGATACAAACCTTCATCATGAACTCCAGTTTGGTATAGTTTCATAAATCTCAACATCAGACCAAAGGACAAAACAAAAATAAATATAAATCAGTATTACACTAAAACTGCATATAATTCATGCAGAGAAACAAAGATGGAGGTCAGAATTTTCAGTAATGTATACAAATCAGCAGTTTGTATACATTATTAATCTATGAACATATCAGCAGCTGCAAACTCTGATTGTACAAATGCAAAGTCCAGATTAAGCATGCCTATATATCGTGCGTGAATACGATCATTAGATTATATACATGAGCAACCAAAAGACTCAGAAGTTTATGTGCTGAGTTCAATTTCAGAAATTCCATTTTTTTCCGGATGGATCAAAAGGGGTTTCGATATTTCGATTGCATCCTCCCACCAGTCCTCTACCTTTACGTGCATCCACTAAAGAGAAATCTTGAAATGCAACCGAAGATAAACCTCCAGCAAAACTCTTCGCATCATTTCAAAAACCTATAAACTGAATAACATATACAGGACAGAACACTAATAACCAGCTTCAAAAAAAGAAGCATTTTGCTCATATATACGCTCCTCTTCAGCCTTTTAACCTTGGCATTCTCCACATCACTCTCCAATTAAGAATTCTCGGTAAGCTTTGCAATTCAATGAAAAATTAACTTATGCACTGTTGTTTTCGACCGAACTGAACTGGTCTTAACTGTGCACATACTTAATATTAATAACGAAACAACTAATTGATCTGTACCGAAGTGCAATCTAGTCAATACAAACAAGGTCTGAAGCACCATATATTTTGAAGATCGCGCTTTTTTATTCAGCAAAGATTGATCTGTCTTGTTAGCTGTAAACAGATTACATATATAAACACAAATTTCTATAATAGAAAAAGTTGTGCAACTCTTTTCTTCACTGAAACATGTTAATAGAATCGTCTGGGAGCAATTTCTCAGACTTCTAATAGTCTTAACTTTATCCTTCATTGAATAACAGGAAACGACCAGAATTTACCATCGAAAAAACATTCTGCATTTGATCCTCTTTTGTTTCCTCAAGCTCATCAGAATCCAATCTTGCAGCTTTACAGCTTTTTGCAGCTCGGCCTATGAAAAACGCGACTGCATAACTGTCAAAAGCGGAACAAATATAGATGGTTTAGTGAAAACCATATATGCCTCTGCTAGCAATTGTAAATGTTGGCAATATTTTAACGTACGATCGCTAAAACCATACCTGTCAAGTGAAGTGCCTATCTTCAAACTGCACTTCTTTTGTCAAGAAATCAGCACCAATGGTAGCCTTACACTGATTGGCAAACATCTAACAAAATACAAACCTAAAATGCAACAAAGGCCTTTTCTCTTAAATGTAAACTTCGCCACAAAAGCCCTTTACCTCAGTATAATATTGCCAGTAGAGCTTTTACCCATTTCTTCGGGTACGTACATACCATTATGATCGGAAAATATTAAAAAAAAACAATTGCAAGGCTCATAAAATCTTGCACAAAAATTATGTTAAAATATGTACACTTGGCAAAAAGTCTGCATCTCTGCCAGGAAATACTCCGCCGATCACCGTTTACTTTTGCCACTAGAATCCAGGACTGAAAAATTATGGAGGAAACTAAATTGAGTGAATGAAAATAGTTGAATACTTATCATAAAGGGAAAGTACCATTCTTAGTATGAAATTTTAAAACTAACAGACCAAACTGATAGTGTGACATCATCAAAAACACATAGAGGGAGAACTGATTTTGGCCCTGACAAAAACCGTGAGTCTCCGTTAATGGAACTGTAGAGAAGATTCGCAGGTGCAAGCACTTGTTTTTCTCTGCAATACTGGTGGAGGTAACTTTGTCAAGATGAACACACACATACACTGATACACATACGATGACCCGGTTGCCCAAATAAAGCTACATAAAATCGTTTATAAGGTTGTACATCTCCTTCACAAATATACTGAATTCCAAAAAAACTGTATCCAAACAAGCAACTTTGAAGCATCTTATACAACTTTGAAACAAATCCAGTTCAAATCCGAACACAGCAACAAAATACAGAAGCTTGCTAATAGAAGTACAGAGGCTGGCTCCATCTGATTGCAAGCTGATGGGTTATCTCTCTGTCGATAGCTTCCAGAGCCTGCTCATCGTAACAAACAAGTACCAAACCCAGAATGAGAAAAAACGCGCGAAAGATCAGATCATAAACACGATATAAACAAAGATAAAGATTTCACCAAAATATTACGTTTCTCAAACGAGAGTGACAAAGATGCCAAATGTAAATGGCATACTCACCGTGTCTTGTGCAGCCTGCTCTATGATTGCACAGCCAAGATCAAGATTTTTGTCAGTCACGAGCACGATGGCTTCCTCCAGCTGCTGATTACTTCCTACATCCGAGGCTCGGAGTAAAATCCTAAGATGTTTAGCGATCGAAGCTCGCAGAGGTTCCTACAAATGATCATCAAAACAATTAAAGAACAAACAATCCTCATTAAGGTACTGAATATTCCTACGTACCTTGCATGTAACATGGGCTAAACTCCCCGCCAGACTAGAAACCAGATGATGAGCTGCATTGCGAATGCAGGTTTCATCCGTCTCCATAGCATAGTCCTACAACGTTAGAAACACAGTAAATCTATTTCATTTACGCGGAAAAGATACAAAAACACATCAATGAAAAAGCAAACCTTGAAAACAAGCTCTTTTGTAGTCTGAGTTGCGATAAACGCAGTACGCTGCTTAGTACTAGAATTTATCTCCATGATAGCTCGATCGATTGCAGTCGGAAGAACTCTAAACCAAATCAAAAGGTTGAAGTCTTCTTCACATAATCACATGATTGTTTATACACATATATATAAGCTAGGGTTACAAAAAGTTTAACATCAAACCTCTGAAAATGAACTAGCAAGCCTGATGTCTGAAGCATCGAATTGAAGACGACTAGCTGCTCAAGCTGCAAAAGAGAACCGATTCACCATTCATATGGAAAAACTATACTGTAGAAGAAACTCATAATTCATACTAACCTGACTAAGGAAAGACGTTTGCACCGGTTCATTACTTTCTCCGACGCGATACGATGAAAGAGGACGCGGGGGAGGGTACTGAAAAACAACCGTAAATTAATTTCTTCTTCTTAGCAGAAAATTAGAAACACCAAAAACTCATCAAATTACACGCAGTACAAACCTGAGGGACTACTTGATCCATGATCGGCATTGTACCAGATCTGAGGAGGGACAGAATTTAGACTAAAACAGGCAGAATTAAGCAGGTGGCGATCGGCACAAAATAAGGAAAAACTTTAATTAGGGTTTTCAGATGAAAATATAAAACCGTTGAATACGAAAAGAAAATGGAAACGGCTAAGGATACCTGACTGTGACAGCGAAAGGGTAGTACCCACAAAAGTTGGTGTTTCTATGTATTTATTATAATATATTGGACTCGAAAAGCATCAGTAGGATAAATTTAAATTTGACTCACGAAAACTACTAACTTTGAGAAAAATTTTCCTTATATTTTGAAACTTTTGATAAGGGAGAAAATACTAATTCCATAATCCATACTCTGTATTTGTTTTAACTTGATTAATATCCGTATGGAGACTATGAGTGTATTTGGTAGAATTGTGCATATAAGAAAAACTAGTTTATTTTATTTTTTTTTAAAGCAGGTGTGGACTACTTTCTTTTTTTTCAAAAAATAGTTTCTATTTTTTAAATAAATATTTTTTAGTAGTTTACCAAACACTAAACAGCTGATTAGCTAATAAGGAAAGCATTTATAAACTCTATCAAACACACCTCATAGAAGTCCTTGCTCTCTATTTTTTTACATCAGTACAATTTCTTCATCTTTCTTTATGCTTTTGAAGATTGATTCAATTATGTTTTCTAACTAATTGAGTGGTGTGCAATATTCGATTGCATGATCGCTAATTTAATGCAATTGAACCGATCATTCATAATTGTGATTTAAGTTTGATTAGTGGTAATTCAAAGGAACAATTTTCTTACTAAAATAATCATGCATCAGAGTTTGTTGTTTTTGAATTATATTTTTCTCATTATTAATGTTGCTAGCATATTAAATCTATAAAGCGTGTCTTATGTTATATGTTAGTTAAAGAAATACTAGTAAGTAGTCATCATGATTATCGACAATGTAAGAAAAGATTGGTTACTAACAACTATAACTAATTTGTTTACATGCATTTAAAGTTATCTTTGCATCGAGAATTGAGATAGAAGGATAGTACGAAATTGATTGGAACCATAATTTTCTCATCATAGTTTGAATCTTTTGCAATTTGTCACGGTCTCAACTAGTCATCTTGGTTACAAAATAGCATATTAAATATTAAGGATAAGTTTCCCCAATTTCTATGGAAATGAACTTGCTCGCAGCTATATTGGTTGGTATCGGCATACCCATCACAGAATCCTGAACTAAAAATTTGGCTTAGGGTTCATACTAGTTTTGGTATAAAATGACGCACTGAAGTAATAGAATAGAAATGGGATAAGGAAATTATTCCTAATTCTTCTATCATTGTAATATTACATTACTCGTATGATTTTTATACCTTTTGTACTCACCTAGATAAAATCTTCAATCGGCTGCCCCTCCCTCTTCCAAAAATCCATTGTCGTCGAAACCTATTTTTCCGTCATCGATCTCCCACTTCAAATTTCTGATAGTGCGGTGCTTTTTGTGTCCAGACAACTTCAGATCATGGCATCTTTATCTCTTCCGTTCAACACGATGATGATCAACTTGCTCTTAATCAAGTTTGATGGATCCAATTACTTGATTTGGCATGAGCAGGGAGAAGGATGAAACCTCTGGGGCTGTTGGAAAGTGTCAGGAACACAGCAAGGCTAAGAGTCGTGGTCATGGAGTCTCGTGGGACCAGAAGGGAGGCACCACAGGGACTCGAGAAAAAGGTCCAATGAAGGGGAAATGTCACAGTTGTGGCATTTATGGCCATTTTGCATTTGAGTGTCGCAAGGCAAAACAAGGAAAACGGGACGAGGCACACCTAACCATGATCGAGGATGATCAGCCAGCCTTGCTAATGGCATTCGTGGTTGAGGTCTAACCCCTTAAGATCACTTAGAAAATGCCAGGAATCCAGAGTGATGAGGTGCTCCATGTTGGGAGTGTCCCGAGAAGACCGACCCTAGATAGTGTTGGTCCCGTCAA
>JAULKJ010312634.1:0-10870 GCA_032355405.1 Rubia balearica | reverse complement strand
AACCCCTTATGATGTAAACATACCTAAATCTAGCAATCTTCCAACAAAAAGATATCAAAAGAGATGTTAAATGCCTCGGAAAATACATGCATTTGACGTCACATCACCCTCAAAAGATAAAGTTTACAGTTGTAGCAGAAGAGTTGATGAAAAGCTATTGTCCTATTTACACTCTTTCATGCGATTCCATCAAAACAAACCTCCACCCCGTGTTAATTTGCAGATGGCCAGGCATGAAAGAGGTAGCGGTGAACTTAGAGATCGTTGCATTTTTCTTGAGCTTAGGATTGAAATCGGGCCGCTGTGTTGATGAGATGCTGGATGCGGAATGTATCACTCCTTACTGTGTTGCAGGGCTTCTTCTTCAAGTTTCCTTGTTGCGCTGATCCTCGAGAATCCTGAGAAGGAAAACCAAATAGAGAGAAGAGACCATCCTAGGCTGGGAGAGAACAAGAATGAAAGATACAATAATGAACCAAATTCTTGGAGGAGCATAAAAACCTTCTAGTTAAAGATTTATGTACTTTGGTACTGTATCACAGAAAACAACAATTCTAAGGAGGATGATATCTAGAATTCCTAATTGTAGGGATTCCTATTCTATCCTAGTAGATTAGACCTCTAGTCTTATTATCGATTTGATGCCACGATAGAGGATCCTTCGAGTGACTTCCTATTTTGGAAGAGAATCAGCAACAGAATTAGCCTTCCTGTAGATATGTGAAAGAGGAGTATCACCGAGCATACTCTGCATTTTCACAAATCTTGAGAACAGGGAGTAGGGAGCTTTCGATGGATATTTGGTATATTTCAAAAGCAGCTCATAGTCTGATTCAATACTCGTATGTGTCTATACCAGTTCATTGATTCTGTCCAAGGCAAATTCCAAACTTCTAAGTTCAGCCTCTAGGGGGGATTTCTCATTTGATGTGAAACTACAAGCCTCTATCATTTTTCCATGAGAATCCCTAAAAATGATCCCATGAGAGGAAGGCTTACCTGATCTGAATGATGCATCAATATTACATTTAATCCCATACTGCGGTTTCAACTGTGAGCATAAAATGGGGGAATTAAATATGGATTTCCTCATATATGGCATTAATCCTAATTGGATCCATATCTGGTCTACTGCTGATCCAGTCATTGGATGTGCCGCAAAGATATTGAAAGAAGCCTCTTTTATATTATAGACCAGTCCAGTCACTGTGGGTTGGATTCCTTTAAATAAATATTTATTCCTCACTCTCCACAGAGACCAGAAAGTAATGAGACCTAGGATTAATATCATTCTAGTGTGAGTCTTAGAGGTTGCTGAGTTGTTGATGTAAAAAGAGAGTCTATCCCAGCATGAGTTAAATGAATGATTCCCAATGAGCATGAATGAATGAATATGTTCCCAGACAAAAAGAGTGAATTTGCAGCCATTAAAAAAATGATCTAGGCTATCCATCTCATCACATTTCCAGCATTTAGAGGAAAATTGAAAACCCATACTTAAAAGTATATCATCAAAAGGAAGGAGGTTATAAATAGTCCTCCAAATGAAGATTGATAACTTACCCGGAATGCCAGGTTTCCATAATTTTGTTAAAGATCTTCTAATCTGGCCCCTGCATATTAGCTTCAAGTATGCAGACTTCACCGAGAACTCACCATTTGTGGTTGCCTTCCATATGAACCTGTCTTCATGCAATTATTTAGCTCCAGATCCCACAAAAGTAAGATAATACTAGTAGCCAAGTGTGCCTCCAAATACGGCATGAAATGATCTTTATTGGCAGCAAACTCAGCCAAAGAGATTGATGGAAAAGGACAATTTAAAGTTGGCCAAACATAATACAAAGCTCCAGAACCAATCCAATTACCGTTCCAGAAGCTACATAAACCTTTTCTAGGGATTATCCCAGAGTTTGTATTGCAAAATTCTGTCACCCTACATGTTATCTTCCATAAAGAGCAGTTCCTAGAGGAAATGGGAAGAGACCATAGGAATCTTGTCCAAATCCTAGAGTTTTTTTTTGCATTTTCCACCATAGTTTACAAGAGAAAGCTTTGACAAAATTATGTAGGGATCTGAGACCTAAACCATTTTCCTCATATGGAAAACATATCTTAGACCAGGCTCTCCATGTCCTCTTATTTATTCCATCTTTACTGCCCCAGAAAAAGGATGATGTTTTTCTTTCAATCTGTTTAATTACAGCTTTCGGTGGATTAGTCGTGGAAAGAATATGAACTGGGAGAGACATGATACATGCTTTGATTAGAACAAGTCTTCCAGTATGAGATAACCATTTGTTTTTCCAGTTTTTTAACTTAGCATCTATGGATTCTAGTAGATCCCTGTAATATGAAACTTTGTTCTTTCCTCTAAAGATCGGCACTCCTAGATATTTAAAAGTTTCAGCTCCATTTTTCATGCCTAAAATTGACCTAACATGTCTGTGTTGAATGGATGAGGCCTTATTAGATAATTGGTATTCACTTTTATGAAAGTTAATTAATTGTCCTGAAACCATCAGATAAGCATCTAGAAATTTCTTAATAGACCTTAAATTTTTAATCCCACCCCTAAGAAAAATTACAGTATCTTCAGCATACATTAGGTGAGTGATTTTTTCAGCATTAGTAGCAGTAAAGAAATATTGTAAATTCTCATCCTGGAAATATCTAATCAGAGACCTAGAAAAAGCTTCAGTAATAACATTATACAGGAATGGAGATAGTGGGTCTCCTTGATTGATACCTCTTGAAGCTTTAAAAAAGCCATGAGGGGATCCATTGAATAGTACAGAGAAGGAGGAAGCACTAATATTTGATAATATTAACTTTGAAAAAGAGCCAGAGAATCCGAAATGTAAGAGAATAGAGTTAAGGAATCCCCAAGATACCATATCAAAAGCCTTGTGCATGTCAAGCTTTAGGATCAGATTATGATTTCTACATTTTTTATTAAGAAAACTAAAGCATTGTTGCCCTATTCTTAATGACAACAGATTGTTCCTCTGATATTATCAAATTCATAACTGGTTTTAGTCTATCCATGAGTAATTTAGAGAAAACTTTGTTTACAAAATTGGATAAAGTAATAGGTCTGTAATCTGCGAAAGATTGAGGGCATTTATTTTTTGGAATCAGTGTAATCCAAGTAGGAGCTATGGCCTGAGGAACCTTCTTTCCTAATATGAACTAGTTAACAGCAGCCAAGAGGTCACCCTTACTGGTATCCCATGCAAACGTAAAAAACTTTGCAGGAAATCCATCTGGCCTTAGAGCAGAATCTTACTTAGATTCAAAAACTACCCTCTTAATTTCTTCTATATTAGCTGGTTGTAGCAACTGTGAATTAGTTTCCTCATCTATGAGTTTAGGAATGGACTGTAGAAAGCTTCCTAGAAAAGTCCCTGATGGATCCTGATTATTTTGAGTGAGTAAAGTTCTAAAGAAGTCCACGCCTTCATCTGCAATTTCATTTTGATCAGTAGTCCATGAACCGTCCTATTTTTTAATTTTAGTTATCATGTTTTTAGAGTTCTTTTCCTTATTAGACATGTGGAAAATTTTAGTAGTACAATATCGAACCTTAGACTTTTGTTGCCAATAGATGTATTCATCTTTAATTGATTTTAATAAATTAGTTTTTTCCTATTATGATCAATCAAATTCTGCTCAGAGTGACATTGCAGAAGAAGAACCTCTGCTGCGGATACTTAAGACTCAGCCTTGGTGATATTCTCATGAATATCACCAAACCAATCCCTATTCCAGTCCTTAAGGGCTCTTTTAAGTCTTTTCAATTTGAAACTAAAGGCTTACATTCCATTATATGGGCAAATCTGGTTCCAGTTATGATGAATAAGATCTGTAATCTCTCTCTCTCTCTATTTAACCACATAAGCTGGAATCTAAAAGGCTTAGGGATAGAGATTTATGATTTTTGGATGGATAACACGAGTGGCGCATGGTCTAATAATACCCTATTTAAAATCTTAATCGATGAGTTAGGGAACATATTACTCCAACTTAGGCAGCAAAGACCTCTATCTAATCTCTTATACACCCTTCCAACATTCCTATTATTTGTCCATGTGAAGAGAGGGCCAACTGTGTCAGTATGCGTTAGCCTAAGTGAGTTGACGAATTCATTAAAATTATCAATACTACCTCTATTAGGAGTGTTACTGCTTTTGTACTCTGACTGAGAGGTGATTACATTAAAATCTCCTATAATCATTTTAGAAAACTGGGGTAAGGATTTAAGGTCACTCCATAAAGATTGCCTAAGTTCCCTATTGGTCTTAGCATACACAAAAATGGCCGGCCATGGGTTAAGATCATTTGTATCCTGCACTTTCATTGCTAGGCATTGAGTGAATTGAGAATGAAAATTCATGTTAATGGAATTGTTCCACATAAGCCAAATTCTCTTATTATCAGCAGCAAAACAGTTTTCGAGGCCTAAACTCTTAGCTAGGAATGTAATATCATCATTATTATGCATAGGCTCCAGCAAACATACCATTGATAGTTTGTTTCTAATAACTAAGGACTTAATTCTAGGAATTGATTTGTTAAAACCCCTACTGTTCCAGATCAGGGAATTGGCAATGATGTTGTGTTTAATCATTTGGAGTTTTAATTTTATGCCTATTAGATAATCTTAAGATCATATTTAATCCTGAGAAGTAACTTCTAACTTTCTTTCCTTTGTGGTTGTCATGCTCAGGTATTAAAATCATATGAGATTGGGGTTGATCGTTACCTGAATTACCTATATCTGCCAGTTTGTACCAAGGTGATATTCCACTAGATGATTGGGAGCTGTAGCCATTTTCTGTGGATGAGCTTGACATATGATCTTCATCCTGAGAGTTTTGCTCCAGTAGGCTCATCCTCTGCTCATTATGATCTGATATGTCCTGCAGCAAAGCAAAGCTATTGCTAATTACAATAGGCTTATCGTACGGAACAATAGCCAAATCAGCAGGAGTAGTATTATTTGAATGATAGTAATTATTTGATAGCAAGTCATCTTTGTAAAAAGTGACTGGGATTGTATCCGTGATGTTTGCTATTAGAGTGGCTTCCTCCAAGGAGATGCTGGGCTGAAATGCCTGATTGGATTGGATTGAGAGCTCCTGATCCTGATCCTGATCCCGATATGGTGAGATTATATTGTGGGATAATTGGAGCATTTTCTGAGGCAGGATCTGAGCTGCAGCATTGGAATCTTTGACCACTGGAGTAAGTCCTGAGTAGTTGGGATTGGTCTGTTCCTTTTTCTTCTGCCCTCTGGTGGTCATTGGATTTTCTTTGGACTTCTGGGGTCTGTTAGCAGAAGGAGATGTTGCAGTGGGCCTAGAGTGATTCTCGAGAGCCTGTCTCTGAGTCTGAGGCACCTGAGGTGTATCCTTAGGGTATCTGCTGATACTTAGTATAGGGGCAGCTGTTGAGATTATATCTTCAGTTGGAGCCACATCCTCTCTATCTGATGATAATTCTGCATTACGGAGGGCTGTAGCAGGTGCAGCTGAAAGTGGAGTAGATGTGATAGCAGTTGAAGCAGTAGCAGAAGTGAGACGTGAGAAGTCTACAAGTTGAATGTTTTCTTTTGTATTTTACTTACTCTACAAGCTTGCAATATATTATTTCTTGAAAGATTATAAATTTTTTTTGTTCATAATTTAATGTATTCTAACTAAATTTATTATTTCACTTTATAATTAGTATAGTTACTCTTGGAAGAATAATTTTTTATAATTTATTTTTTTATTTTCAATTTAAATGTGAGACGCAAATATTAGATGTAAAGGAAACTAAATTTTTAATCGAAAATACCGCGCATGGTAGGACTTATGCTAGTATCAACAAATAAACATGAAGATTTGATTAGAAGATTTGATTAGAAGATGTGATGTGGATAAATTAATAGGTATTAGGAAATATATATATAGGGGTGAATTCAGGTGAGAACACCTAATTAGATGAGAACACCATCTTATGAGAGAACTATTCTTAGCGATTGATTACCTGTAATTTAATCGCTCAGATTTTATGCGGATCATAATAAGAATCCAAATCTGCGTTCTCTTTCCAAATTCCGAAAAAAGCAAACCCGGATTTTCCTTTTGCAATATTTCCTATTTGATCATTCTAAAAACAGGCCAAAACAAATTATAAGATGCTTTAGCTTAGTCTGCTCACATCATACGCCAAACCATCTTTAAGTTAAAAAGATGAATTATTTAAATAACAAAATATTTGCATGGATCAAGATTGTGGTATCTATACCAAGACTCAATTTTCCGTAAGAATTTTGTATGGTAATTTTTTATTTTCTTTGTACACTTAAACCACCTACATGTTAGATATGAAACACTTACAACTGATGGTTGAACAACCTATAAAATGTATTCTAAGCACCAAATTATATTTGTAACACGTTCAAGTTATAGAAAAATAATGTATAGATTACATTTGAAACACTTACAAGCAATGATTATAGCACTTACGATTTCTACTCTAAGCACCAAGTTGTTTTCGTAGCCCGCACAAGTTATAAAATAAGTACCTACATGTTACATTTGAAACACTTACAAGCAATGATTGATGCGCCTACGGGGTATACTATAAGCACTAAGTTTTTTTTCGTAGCACACGTAAGTTATAAAAGAAGCATGTATAGATTACATTTGAAGTACTTACAAGCAATGATTGAAGCACCTACGAGGTATACTATAAGCACCAAATTATTATCATAGTACACGTAAGTTATGAGAAACACATATAGATTACATTTGAAGCACTTACAAGCAATGATTGAAGCACCTACGAGGTATACTATAAGCACCAAATTATTTTCGTAGCACACATAAGTTATAAAAGAAGTACATACTAGTTACATTTGAAGCATTTACAAGCGACGATTGAAACACCTACGATTTGTACTCTAAGTACCAAGTTATTTTCATAACACACACAAGTATAAAATAAGCACCTACATCCTACATTTGAAACACTTACAAGTTTTCATTGAAGCACCTAAGGGATGTACTCTAAGCATCAAGTTGTTTTTATAGCCATTAACCTTGAGACCTGATTGTTAGAATTAGGAATTCGCTTGTTAGAAAGCTTAGAAATTAATGTTACATAATTTGAAGCGCCTACGTTAAATAAAAAAAATTAAAAAATTCCAAAATTCTCAAAGCACTAAGAATACAATTTTCAAACACCCACACCTTTAATTTAAAGCACCTACACACATAACTAGAATCACCTACGCTCTATGCTTAGTGAAATTTATACAAATTTAGCACGAAATTTACAAAACACCAAGAATAAAATTTTCAAACACACATTTTTAACTTAAAGCACCTAAACCCATAACTTGAAGCACGTACGCTCAGTAAAAAATGTGTAAAAAAAAAATTGGCCGAAATTCTCAGAACACCAAGAATAAAATTTTCAAAAAACTCACACCTTTAAGTTAAAACACCTAAACCCATAACTTAAAACAGCTACACTCAATAAAATTAGAAAAAATAAATAAACTTGCTCAAAATTCTCAAAACACCAAAAAAACCATTTTCAAGCACCCACACTTTTAATTCAAAGCACCTACGCAAATAACTTGAAGCACCTACACTTTATGCTGAATAAAATTTATACAAATTTTGCACGAAAAAAGACCAAAGTACAATTTTCAAGCAACCAAACCTTTAAGTTAAAGCACATACACATATAAATAGAAGTACCCACGCTCAATAAAAAAAATTTAAAAAACTTTCCCGAAATTATAATAGCACCAAGTTGTTCTCGATTTCTCATAGGACACACAAATTATTAAAGAAGCAATTGTATTATATGTTACATTTGAAACATTTACAAGCGATGGTTGAAGCACGTACAAGGTGTACTCTAATCACCAAGTTATTTTTAAAGCACTCAAGTTATAAAAAGAAACATTACATTTGAAACACTTACAAGTAAAGACTGAATCACATGCGAATTATACTCTAAGTACAAAAAAATCCAACTACATATTGAATAAAAAACACAAAACTCGTATAAAATAAGTGATACACGAGAATTTGAAAGAAAGATAAATAAAGGTATCAAATTCAGCTACGGGACCAAAGTCTTGGAAGAAAGGATTGGATTGCACTAACATATATGGAAACAAATTAATAATATATTATGTTATTAAAAAGAAAAAAACATACATGGAAACTGATCGCAGGTGTCTCCAAGTAATTACACGGTGACTAGATAATAACCTTGTCCTAATCTATTAGAATAGTAAGTGTGCGTCATAGGAACCATTAGATTAATTAATTGAATGGTTTAGATTTATTCTCACATAAGCGAGTGTTCTCACCTAAAATAGGTGTTCTCACATGATCCCTATTATATATATATATATATATGGGAGGGTTCAGGTGACAACCCATTTATGTAAGATAAGAATGGTATTTGAGACTAAATATGAGCCATTTGATCATTTCATCTGATGGTTGTTGTGGCCAAATAATAGAATTGGAAATTATTCTCGACCGTCATATTCTCGGGTTATAACCCCAGGAGTCGGGTCATAACAATAATTCAAATACCTTTTAGAATTTTGGGGAAATCATTTCACCATTTTCACCATGTTCCCAGATCCAATTTCGCTAACGAAACTCAAATTCCTTGCTGATCTCATCTTAAAAATAGCGTCAAGAAAAAGGAAAAGGAACATATGGAATGAATATAGGCAACGAGACAATAACAATGAATGAGAGCTTCAGAATCATTTTTGCTTCCGTCCAAACCAAAAACCATGGTGGTGGTGATTGATATATGTAGCTTGGTTTGCTCTTCATTCAACAACGAATTGTAATTGCCCATTAAAATTTGTATTTTTATGTGAAAAGAAAGAAGATGGAGGAAATTGAGAACTTTGAAGCTCACTGACGATGAGTGTAAGCTGAAATTTTCTGGTCATTAGGATTCAGAGAGGAGTAGAACTTTAGTCGTATCGGGACTGAGGTAGTTCAGAAAGAAAACTCTGGTGATGAGTAGTGGTAGCAATGCAACAAAAAAAGAAAGGGAGGCTGTAATTATTGGTTGCTGGGAATGGTGAATTTTGTGTGTAGAGAATGGGAAAATTTAATGGAAAAGGGTTCAGAGTAAGTGTGTGGAAGAGATGGGAAAATGGTAATATATGTGTGGTGCATACTAGAAATTGCTGATAAAATGTGGGGTAGAGAGAGTGCATACATAGAAGTGTGGTAGGATAATCACCTACAGGTACAAAAGTAAACGTACCTCTAAGTGTAACTTAAAGTTAAAGTTAAAGTTAAAGATAAAGAACCTAGAGGATATGTTTTATTCAAATTATTTTCATACCACGTTCATATTATAAATGAAGTACTTACATACTATATTTTAAGCACTTATAAGCAATAATTGAAACGCCCACGAGTATTAGTTTGAGCACTTTAAAGTTATGTTTTTTCAAATTATTTTCGGACCATGTCCAAGTTATAAAGCAATCACCTACAAGGTAAACGTGAATCACTTATAAGTAGTAGTTGAAACATCAACAAGTCCAACTTGAAGCACAAAAAATTAGAAGGGAATTAACTATAAGTTATACTCGAACCACCTGCGTAACTTCAAGCATAGGCTATACTTGAAGTACCTTTATACTATATTTGAAGCATTTGTAATGTCTAAAAAAATTTCATGTAGTTATTGTGGCACTTACAGGTTATAAAAGAAGCTCCCATATATACTTTTAAAAGTACTTACAAGAAGCACCTCCATAATACATTTGAAACACCTGCATACACCTCTTGAAGCACTTAAACGAGGCACCAACATATACCTCTATAAGAACTTACAAGAAGCACTTACATATTACATTTGAAACACCTACACAACTCTCAAAGCACTTAAAAGAAGAACCTACATATATCTCTAAAAGCACTTATAAGAAGCACCTACATGTTACATTTAAGGCACATACATACAAATTTTGAAGCACTTAAAAGAAGCACCTATATGTTACATTTGAAGCACCTACAAATTATGCTCTAAATATCAAGTTTCTTTTGTAGCAGACAAAAGTTAAAAAGAAACACCTACATGTTACTTTCGAAGCAACGGCGAGCTTTACTCTAAGCACCGAGTTGTTTTTGTAGCACATGTAAGTTAAAAGAAACACCTACATATTACATTCGAAACACTTACGAGATTTACTCTAAGCACCAAATTGTGTTTGTAGCACACATAAGTTATAAATAATCACCTACAGGTTACAGTGTGAATGAAAATATAGATAGATTAGCATATAGGTGGCAAGGATCTCCCACTGAGGAATGTACCATCTGCATAGGAAACACAATTAAAAACTCATGTATATCAGTGACAAGATCAAAGAAAAAACATTAAGACAAGAACCAAGAATTTGAAGTAGCTTACTTGAGATTGATATTGGGAATAATGATTGAGAATATGTGTTTTGTTTGGTGATCAGATCTAATAACAAAGAGAGTTAAAGAGAGGGTGATAAAGAGACCAAAATTCTTGAAACGGAGAGTGGGGTACTACAAAGCTTCTATGATCCATGAAAGATGTGAATGAATGCGTGACTAGGAGGTTAACTCACGCCAGAGATGATCGGCCCTTTAGTCCTATTGATATTCGATTGTAATATATATTATATCGATTAGATCACAGGATCCGCGTATCCACTTGTTTTCAATACGTTAGAAATAATAAATTTTAGCTAATCTCAACCGTTGGTACCAGTGGCGGAACCAGAAAATATTTTCAGGGGAGGCTGATAATAATATTAATGAAATTTAAATTTTAAAAATTCAAC
>JAULKJ010312625.1:0-10870 GCA_032355405.1 Rubia balearica | reverse complement strand
TAATTCAAGATCATCGAAAATAGAAAGAGATTCCATCATATTATCAAACGAGGAGTCTGAAGACATTTGGCTTGAAGAATCTCCGAAGTTGAAATTAATGATGCTTAAATATTAGATAGATAGGAAGATGATTAGGATCTATGAGTGTTTATATATGGATTGAGAGATGTAATACTATGTAATCATCTATGTATTATTTATAGGATATTATTGTTCTCCTTGTAGAGTTGAGGGGGCAAGAGTGAAGGTATTTGCGTCCCTTTGGGTTAAGGGTTAAGGGTCAAGAGACTGCGTTCTTTGGGGGGTCGAGGGGGCAAAGGTCAAGGTATATTTATCCCTTGGGAGGTCGAAGGGGCAAGGTCAAGGAATCTGCGTCCCTATGGGGTATTGAAGGGAAAAATTCAAGGGATATGTGTCCCTTGGGGGGTCAAAGGAATTTACCTCCCTCGAGAGGTCGAAGAGGCAAGGGTTCATTTAAATGTTTCCCTAACTTCACTTATATATACGACCACTTCACTACATGTTCTTACAATTTTGTGTTTGAACCAATAAAAACCTCTCATAATTTCAATATGTCTTCAAATGCTACTCCATATTTTAAAGGTTCAAACTACAACTTTGATGAAGATCAGTTTTTAGCTTATACATGGTTGCAAGTATGACAAAATCCTATCATAGGAAACAATCAGTCTGATGAAAATTTTTGGTTCCGTGTTCAACAAATATACAATGAGAGAGTAGCTGGGATCGGTGAACTTCGTACTACTAGATCCTTAAGTTCGTGTTTACGGATCATGGAAAAGGCAGTAAGAAAGATAATTGGATGTGTTCTCCAAGTTAACAAATTGCATCCAATTGGTGCCTCTGAAAAAGATATTGTAAGCTTGAATTGAAACACTACTTTGTTGTTTCCTTTTTTTGTTTTAGGTAGTACTTACTAACATATACACTTTTCAGATGGATCGGGAAAAATATTTGTTCAAAGTATATGTTAAGTACAAAAAAGGATTCAAGTTTGATCATGTGTGGGATATTCTCAAAGATATTCCGGAATTTCAAGATGATGCACCATCTTCACGTCAATCCACAATAAAAACAAATTTCAATGATTTCCCTTTCCAATTGAATCAGAATCATTGTTATGATTCTCCAATGTCATCTCATCCTGGATTAGACTCCCTTCATATGGATGCAAATGTACTTCTGGTGGTTCGACATCAATACGCCCTATTGGGGGAAAGAAAGCCAAATCCGAAAGAAAGAAAAGCAAAGCAAAGAATCTTCATCCCGAAGTTCAAGAGAAAGAGAGCGCATAATAAGTCTTATAAAGTCAAGGCGAACACTACAACGAGGACAATTAGACCTCCAACACAGGCACCAAGCTCACCTAGACTTGGTTCACAATGATAAAATGATGGAGATGGATTTGAGAACTATTGTTCATAGAATATATGCTTATGTCCGAGAGGAGAAAAAAATCATGGCAAAAAAATATGCCCCAAGTGCTGGAATCGGAAACTTATTCTCCGATATTGGTGGTCGGGAACGGGTCTCCTTGATAATTATTAGAAGAATATATATTTTATGCAATTTTAACATATTACATATAGCTATATGTTGTTTGAAATTTTATCTGTTGTTTTTCTATTCTATTTTATTATTGCAGATTAATTTTAAGTTCGGTGTGTATTAAATTATCATTATGTATTTTTTTATAATAATTAAAATTTGCATTTTCAACATATGATTATGTACTTGAATCTTATACAATAATTTATCTGAATTAGGTGAAATATTTGCCACAAAGTAAATTAGGTGAAATATTTGCCAAAATATTGGGGAAAATGATTTTAACTGAAGAAAAGATAAAGGAAAGACAAAATCATAACAAAAAGAAAATTGACTTTTTTTTACAGAAAGCGAAGCAAGAAAAATGAAAAGAAAATGGGATAGATTAACTACAGTGTACTCTACTTATTGCGTAGCATTGTACATCCACAATATCCAAACGCTATATACAGAAGACTCACTGTGTCAAAACATAAAAGCCTTCCCACGATCACGTTGTGCGATAATCTATGGTTGATGGAAGAATGAGTACTTTATGGAGTTGTTTACTGCGTCTCATTTGTTACTGTTTAATTTTTTTATCAATTTTAGTATAAAAATATTAACACGATCATGCAAATTGCAAAATATTGTTAGATTCGCTGTAACATGAATTTACAAAATATCAATTTTTTAAACACCATTAATATATGTAACTAAAAATATTGATTGGAGACATTGTTAGATTCATCGTAACATGTATTTTTCCAATATATTTTGTAAAAGTCGTTAATCCACGTAATTAAATGTTTTTGTGGTAAAATATGTCTTGAAAATTATGATAAAAATTTATTCAGTTACATGTGGGATGGAGAGAATTTAAAGAACAACAAATGATTTGTTTCTTGAAAAAAGAGAAAAGAAAAAGAATAATAAAATTTAAAAAGAAAATAAAGAAAAAACCAAACAATTAGGTTTGGGTTTCCATTGGAGTGAGTCAACGGTAAAAAAAAATTCCCGTTTCTGCCTTCTACGCAATAATAGTGTACCATTAGATATGGCCTAAGGAATAATCGCTACTCGTAATTCCAACTACAGTATCACTGAAAAAATTCAAGCTCTGAAATTTGTACTTAAAATTACCAAATATTCCTGATTGCAGTGGTCGAACCAAGACCGATATATGAAGGGGGGCAAGTTAGTGTATAATTTTTTTCTCATTCACGGTTATAGATATGAAAAGTTCTTTGTTGGTCTTTTTATATTCCGTGTTAATGTCTCAGTATGTCAAAATATAAAAGCCATCCCACAATCACATTGTGCGATAATCTATGGTTGATGGAAGAATGAGTATTTTACGGAGTTGTTTACTGCATCTCATTTGGTACTGTTTAATTTGTTTATCAATTTTAGTATAAAAATATTAACACGATCATGCAAATTGTAAAGTATTGTTAGATTCGTCGTAACATGAATTTACAAAATATCAACTTTTTATACACCATTATTATATGTAACTAAAAATATTGACTGGAGACATTGTTAGATTCATCGTAACATGTATTTTTCCAATATTTTTTTAAAAGGCGTTATTTCACGTAATTAAATGTTTTTGTTGTAAAACATGTCTTGGAAATTATGATAAAAATTTATTTAGTTACATGTGGGATGGAGAGAATTCGAAGAACAGCAAATGATTTGTTTCTTGAAAAAAGAAAAATAAAATTTAAAAAGGAAGGAAAGAAAAAGACCAAACAATTAGGTTTGGGTTTCCTTCTACTACATTGAAGCCCAAAAGTACTAGTTTTAGTTAATGTCCTAAAATTTATTTTCCAACCCTTAATCCTACCCAAATTCTTTTGAGTCCGTGTCTTGAAAAATGATCTTTTCATAAGTCATTGAAAGACGGTCTTTCTATAAGTAATGGAAAGATCAAGGTTTAAAGTGTAAATTAGAGAAATGAGATAAAATTTTTGGGTTGCATGAATCGGGTTATAAACTTTATAACTACTACATGTTGCATAGTAAAATTTTAAAAGTAAGACCTTTTACCTCTTATTATTCTAATTAAACCTCATGTTTTCATAAGTTTATGGAAATATGGTCTTTCCCAAGAATTTGTGAATTCTTTTTTGTGGTATAGCATTGTCTTCTTCTTTGTCTCCGTCTTCACTGGCCAGCAACTCCACTTTTCCGGTGATGAACTTTTTCTTTTACCGATTTCTTTTACTATTTTGGTCTGCCAACCGTTGAAATTATCACCCGGGCAGAGCTCAATACCTTTCTCACCTATCTTAACTAGTCGGTGCTAAACTAGCAGTTGATGCAACTTGAATTTTAAGCCAAAGCAACTGGTTTTCACAGTTTCATTTCAATAGTATATGGAAGGAATTTTAAGAGAGGAAACCTTTAAGCCAAACTCTCAATGGAATAGATTGCAAACAATGCCACAGCTCATAGTAGGTGACTTCAACTCAATGATGGAGTTTGATGATAAGTTAGGAGGAAGTAAAATTACAATACCTGATCTGGAGGATATGAAGGAGTTGGTAGAAAATTGGAGTTAGTTCAAATGAGAACCTATGGGCCACACTACACATGGACAAACAGATGGATAGGAGAGAAGGATCAATATAAAACTGGACAGGTCACTGATTAATCAGACGTGGGTGGAGCAATATCCCGAGTTTGAATATGTTATTCAGATTTCTGGGATTTCAGATCGCTTCCCAATGCATATTCAATTCCAAGAGAAGAAAGTGTACAGGAGTAACTTTAATTTTTTAAAATATGGGGACACAATCTAAGGTATTTTAGGAAGCTGTTAAGGAGATTTAGAGGAAGACCGATTAGTTTAAAATGAAGAAATTTTTCCACAAAGTTGAAAATTTGCAAAGGCCACTAATGAAAATAAACGGAGGAGAATTTAGTGATATCAAGGAAAGAGTCATACATGCTCAAATGGAATGGCAGAAAGCTGTGACTGAATTGTGCAATGACCCTGAAATTCTGAAGCCACAGAAAGGGGGAAAAGCTGTCAGGATGGAAGTAGAAAAACTGAGCTTGGCTGAATATCAATTCCTGCAGCTATAACACCAAAATAGGCTGGATTCAGAAAGGAGATAGACCATCCAAACTATTCTATGATCAACTCAGAGCAAGGAGATATGGGAATAAGATTTTGTGCATAAATGATGGGAATAAAATGTTATATGACATGGAGAACATAGAAAGACACTTGGTGGAATTCTATAAAATGCAGTTAGGGAGTTGTGAAAAACCAAAAAGAGATATTGATGCTCAGGAGATAATAGAGGGAGCTACTTTGAATGTGGAGCAGCAGATTGAACTGTTTAAGAGATAACATGCGGAAGAAATTCTTCAAACTTTGAAGGATATTAATCCTACCAAAAGCCTAATTATAGATGGCTACACAAGCCTTTTTTTTTAAAAGAATCCTGGACTCAGATTGGTAAGCATGTCTTCTAAGCAGTCTGGAATTTCTTTGATGGAAAACCTATGCCCCCGGAGTTGTACAAGACGGTTATCTATCTAATTCCTAAGATGGATCAGCCACAAAAAGCTTCATGTTTCAGGCCAATAACCTGTTGTTCTACTTTATATAGGCTAATCACTTAAATGGTATGCAGGAGATTATCTTTGGTTCTTCCAAATATCATCAATCTAAACCATGTTGCTTTCATGAAGGGCAGGAGTATTACTCACAGCTTATTATTGTCTCAGGAATTAATATCACAATAAAATTCAGAGAATTCATATGCAGACAGTTGTCTTTTGCAGGTGGATATAAAAAAATCCTTTGATTCAGTGGGGTGGAGATTCTTTTTTAAGCTGTTGGAGGCATTGAAATTCTCAAGAATGTTCGTGGATTGGATTAGAGAATGTGTTTCCAATACAACATTCACTATCTCCATAAATGGAAAATATTCAGAGGAATTGAAAGGAGTGAAGCGGGGAGACCATTTATCCGCTCTTTCATTTGTCATAACCATGGAATATTTGTTAAGGATGTTAACTTTGTCTTATAAGAAGAAGCAAATTGGCTTTCATCAGAGGTGCAGGAAAACTAACATAAATAGCCTTTTGTTTGCGGATGATTTGCTGGTTTTCTGTAAAGGGGACAGAAGATCAATGGAGGGTGTGCTTAACTGTCTTTCTAAGTTTAGAGAAACCATTGGATTTCAGATTAATTTGAGCAAATCACAGGTATTCTTTAGCAGGATGGACTATAGAGAACAATGATTGATGATTGAAAAGTTGAAAATTCCACTTGGCTAATTTCTGGTGAAATGTCCGGGGATTCCATTGAATCCAACCAGATGGAATGCTAGTACTTATAAGATGTTGATTGATAAAATAGAAAGTAAGATCAAGATGTGGAAGACAATAAATGTCTCACGTGCAGGTAAAATTCAATTGATAAATGGAGTTTTACTTAGCATTTCGGGCTATTGATCAAACTCTTTTCAATTGCTTGAAAGTGTACATCAAAAGATAGTGAAAGTTTATGCGGTAATTGCTCAGAATCAATTGATCACTTTTTCTTCACTTATCGGTTTGCTATAGATTTATTTATGGAGTTGAAACTTAAGCAATTGGGAGATACAAGGGGTATGAAGAAATTCTTATGGCATAATCGGAGAAGGAAGAACAGAAGGAAGTTGTTTTTATACTTCTCTTTGTGGTACAACATTTGGCTTGAGCGAAACAGGAAAATATTTCAGGGGAAGAAACTCCAGGTTAAGCGAATTGGACAACTAATCAAGAATGACTGTTTGATGGAAGAAGTAAAAAGAAGAGAAGATTGATGAATAGGGGGAAGTTTTGTAGCTGATTCTAATATTTTATATTAGTCAATTTTTAGTTAGTTCAATTGGGGGAGGGGGCGGTTGGGTTGTAAATGGTTATGATTTGATCTTAATGAAAACAACATTTCGATTAAAAAAAATATTTACGTTAACTTTGGGAGGATTTTTTATCTTTTGATCCTTAATCATTCAAGGATCACAATCAAAGATGTTGATAATGACCAAATATCATTACTTAGGTCAAATGCAATACAAATTTACATTAATGTGTTGAAACCCAAATATGGGGGGGAAATATCCTTCTTCAAATCTATCTATAAAAACTACTCTTTTCCCAGATATATTTATGGTGTATCAATATTGTGTATATATATATATGTTAATACTTTCATGGTAAATCAGTTATTCCTACATGAAATGTACATATTTATCCCAACATGATTGGGAGTACTTTTAGTGATCAATACTTATAACTACATGGTATGTCTCAATTCTATTCGTTCAATTTTCAATATTAAGAGCAAACACTTTTAGCTTCCATTGGCATTATAATTTCTTTCCTTGAACAACCCCTAGAGTTTGTTTTGCAAGTTTGACGCTCAAGAGTAAGGTTCAAACATCATATTTTTGTTTAACATGCATCAATTGGCATGCCCACGGAACCCTATTGTTACCAACCATACACTTTGTTCAATGGAAACATCCAACCTGACACTAGCGGACGATCCATCGTCAACAGTATATCCAGCAGCAACAATGACACCACCTGTTCATGTTGTGATAGTCAAAGGAACCAGTTGACCTATAAGAAGGGTTTTGTTAGGAATATCAGTCAACTCCGAAGAAGCCACTGCCCAACGAGTATATATCTGGTTCAGATCAGCACACTTTGATGGTTTCTTATAGTCCCGACGCAATCCTTTTCTTGCAACAGAATTATTGGTCACTCAAACCAGGAGAGACGATATTCGTACATTACAAAATGCTGATGAGAGCATCACCAACTATTTGACCGATGCCTTCACCGCGGTAGGGATCCAACCCAACAATCTATACATATGGAGAGTCAGGTTACATATAATCATGCATGCCAATGCTGATACATTAGCAAGCCCTAGCTCTACCACAAACAATGGTACCAAAATAACATTCACTTCATGGATCCGTGGTTGTGGGGTTATCCATGAATCCTATGGTTCCATCAATACCAGCAATATCTATACATGCTAATCTGATCCTAGGGGAAGTTCATCTAACATAACAGATTCCCTATTGTTTAACTATAGCTAATTAATGGGTCATCCCACAATCTAACCCAGTGTGGCAGACATCTCTGCCATAGTACCTAAGGACAGATCCCTATACAGGGTTTATATCACAACCTCTAGCATTAGCAATAACCTCCTTATGCATCCCCATTCGAAACACAAGTGTCGGTAAATACAACCCATTAACCTATAGATACTTTCCTATGGACCTAAAAAACATGTCGATGATAAAAAGTTCAGAGTCATCTATCGAGAATTTAAGTGTATAATAGAGAATGTGGGACAAGTGATTTCTTCAGCATTTATACAGTCCATATCACCAGAGCCATGGGATCCTATTTAGAAGCTATCTATTAATCCTATGTACGAGAAAGAGACTGATCAAGGGTAGTTCCTGATGATTTATCATCATGCTATGGAATTAAAAATTAATCATCCCAATATGAAGTGTAAACTGGTGGGGTATTATCTTAAAGGGAAGGCGTTGTAGTAGTTTGAGTCCTTGCACTCATTTATTTTCACACATTCGGCTGAAACATATTAACCCACTTGTACCAGTTGAGAAATTTCACTGATATAGTAACGAATATATTTAACCTTCAACATAACCCTAATAATTCAACCGCACCTTTCTACGAAGGTTATACGAAAGGGAGTCTGGATATCGTAGACAGGACGGACATGATGGTCAACTCAGGATACATGAATGGCATGACCAATGAGAGGTTATATGAGAAGCTTGTGGCTAAACCCTTGGCTACCATCTAACAACTTCAAGGAATCATGGAGAGATATGCAAAAGTAGAAGAATCGATTAAGTGCAAAAACAAAATGATAAGATCTATAAAAGAGGGTGAGAAAGGAGTACTTCCATCACCGAAGCCTCGCTTTGAAGCATAAATCCTCTATCACAATCAAGGAAAAATATCATAGCCATCAATAGAAATCTTCTCTAACGCTTACTTCCATACCATGAAATCTAGGAAGAAGGATTTCAAGAAAGTCTTACGAATTTCACAGGGATAAAGGGCACGACACTGAATAATGCTTTCAACTGAAGTATGAGATCAAGATATGCATTAATTGTGAGATGCTGTAAGAGTATATTCTCTCCTCCAGGACGAGAAAATGACATAGGCCAAGGGATGAAGATCCCGAGCGTAATTAAAATCAAGGATAAAGTAGCAATGTCAGGCGCCATAATGAAGAACCAAAAGATACACGAGCAACAGCAAATGGAAAAAATGATATATGTGATCAACGATATCATCGGAGGCGTAATAAATCATAATTTAAGGAGAAATTCAGGTTGACGGAGAAATCAAGCAGAACCTAAAAATAAGCCCTTCAAGTTATATGAGACCATCATCTTCTCAAACACTGATGTAGTACCCATTGCAGCCCACATTATGATCATAAGGTGATATTTGCATGCATCAGGTGGCCTTTATTAGGAGAGTCTTTATCAAAAGCGGGATCAGGATTGAAGTTGTGTTTTTTAACTGCTTTGATACGCTTGGGCTTAGTAGGGAAAAAAATACTAAGTGTACATCACCCATATCTTGGTTCACTATAAAGAAAGAGTTTCCGATTAGCATAATCAAGATTCCAGTTACGATCAGCGATAAGGAGAAAAGAAAGACGATCAACTGCAATTTTGCTGATGTGGATAACCCCTCAGCCTTCAATGTGATCCTTGGTAGCCCGTGGATAAACTAAGCCGAAGCTATCCGGTCCCTCCTACCATTTAGAAATGAAGTTCTCAACTGACAATGTCGTTGCTTCGGTCAGAGAAGATGAAGTAATGGCTTGAAATTGCTTGATAACAGCTTGGAAATAACTCAGCAAGATAAGAACGGTCAACGCGATTGATGAGCACACTAAAGATGCCTCCCCACAGATGTGAAACGATGCTTGTTTGATCATCTGGCAATGTCGAAATTGGAAAAGCTTTACAAACCCAGGTGAAGAAGCAACTCCAATTCTTGCCCGATTAATATGTGGGTGTCTTTTATTGGAATTTCTCAGACTTAGCAGGGGTCCAAACACATTTGGCGGCACACAAACTCAACATTGGCCCCAGAATCAAGCTAATCAAATAGAAGAGAAAGGTATTTGCCCCTGAGAGAGTAGCAATTATTAAAGAAGAGCTATAAAAGCTACTCAAGGCTGAAGTGATCAAGGAAGTTTTTTACCTAGAATGGCTGGAAAATCCATCCATGGCCAAGAAGCATGGCATAGAATGTACATCTACTTCACTGATTTAAACAAGTTTTTACCTAAAGATAAGTACCCACTTCCGTCGATCCATCATCTCATGGAATTCACTACTGATATGAGACATTAGCATTCTTCAATACATACAGAGGATACCACCATATCCTGATGATGGAAGGAGATGAGGAGAAAACTTCATTCATCACAAAATCAAGAACATTAACTCACAAGAAGATGCACGCCATATAGAAGAATGCGGGAGCTACCTACCAATGGGTGGTGTACAAGCTATTTACATAACGAGTTAGAAGGAACATTGAAATCTATGTGGATGATACTCGTAGAGAGAAAAATCCATGCAAATATTTTGGTTGGCTTGAAGGAAGCGTATGACTGAATTTGAAACTAAAAACCCAACCCATCAAAATGCACCATCTGTGTGGGGCTAGGAAAGTCTAAGGTTTTATAGTGTCAAACAGAGAGATAGATGTTAGCTTTCGAGATGCAATCTCCCAAGACAACCAAAGACATCCAATGTCTCAGAGGCTCACTAGCTGCCTTGAGTAGGTTCTTGTGAAAGAGGGTCGAGAAGCATCTCCTTTTCTTTTAGATACTAAAAAAAAGCAAAGAAGTTCAAATGAACCGATGAGTGTAAAGAGAATTTTCAGCAACTAAGGCGCCAATCCAGGCACTGCAGACCCTCATGAAGCCCGGAAAGGGAAAATTTATATACTTGTACACAACATTGTTGCATAAAACCATCCGTGTAGTTCCAATCAGGGAAAAGGATCAGCAGCATCAACACCCCTCATCTACTTTGTTAACAGAGCTTTGCAGGGACCATAGACCCATTATGCGACTTTGGAACAATTGATTCTAGCTTTGATGCGTGTTGTTCGAAAAATGCGATCTTGCTACCAGACTCACACAATCATGTTGCTGACTAACCATCCGATCCTCCAGGTACATCTTAAATATGAATCTTTTGGTAGAATAATGAAATGGGCA
>JAULKJ010312615.1:0-10873 GCA_032355405.1 Rubia balearica | reverse complement strand
TATGAAAATTTTAGGTGGCCATGGGTATGGAGGTACCATAATCCGTACCTGCCCCTCCCCATTGCCATCCCTAATTAGAAACCAAAATTTTCCCTATCCGTCCAAATTCATCCCACCAAATCCCAACGTTTGCAGACTACTTGTCGCTGCCAAAACTTTTCCACCGAATCCCACTGAATCCATCCAAACTTTCCCCCCGCCGTCGTGTGCAGACTACTTGCGTTGGATCTACGACAAACTATGACCGTGGTGGGGGACTGGGATACGAATATGGTGGCGGATCTGGGCAGAGCTGAATTTTCCAATGTCCGACACATCCACGACACCAACAGATTGAATCCAAACTTTGATCTATTTTGAGTGGTTACCGATTATTTTGAAGAAAGAAGATTGGCACTTTCGGATTGGATATCCTCTCTGGTGTAGCAGATTGATTGGGAAATTGAGAATGGTTTAGTGATTTGGTGTTTAGACCGGTGAGATGGATTGGCGGTGGGGAAGGACAGAGAATTAGGAGGGATAGGCGCGTGGGGGTTGAGGGAAGCAGAAGGAATATTCTATGGTTTTTAAATATAAGGTTTATATACGACGGTGGTGAAACCAGATTCTAGCCCAACCAGCGGCGGAGATCCGGAGAAGGTGGTAGCAAAGCGAGCGGAGGTGGTGCGGGAGGTGGTTTTGAAGATGAAGAAGAATCCTAGGGGTATTTGTGTCATTAATTTTTTAGTTTTAGAACTAGGAGTATTTTAGTTTTCTTAGGTGTGGTCAATGCCGAATGGGAGCCCGTCTTCGTGCCTCTCAAAAATATTATTTATAGGTCCTAACTGCGGCTAACTACTAGAAAGTATCTAGTGGCAAGTCAGGGTCGTCCACGAGGAAAATGAGGTTTTATCGAGTTTTAAGACGTAGTTAAAAGCATACAAAGATGCCACTCTAAGTGTGTGGTAGCCAAGTTTGGGGGGGGGGGGTGATTTTAGAAAAAAATATGACTACTTTAAACAACGACGTTAACCAACAATTAGAACAAACAATGTAATTAGGATCACAACTTGTACAGAAATATGTATCGCAATTGGTTTACATTTCTAGTCATCCTTTGATCATCGATTAATTATCCTGTTTTTATGCATTAACCACATATTGTAGAGAACTTATCAACACATTTCGAGTGAAGATATTTCTCGCCTCTCCCATGTTATAGTTAGAGTGGGTGATCAAAGCCACACAACAACCCTTACCCTCGGGTCATCCCAGACAATCAACGTCACATAATTCCCCGAGAATAGCAATAAACATGGAGAACCAATACAACTAACACAATATCCTACAAGCGAGAAATATTAGCATAGCACAAACATATCTACTAATAATGACCAAGATGATATGCCTTCATGCTAATCGTTATTAGTGAGCCATATTGATAATTAGTCGAATCCATTCAAATTCATCATAAAGCTAAGAAATTTCATCAATCAATAATCATAATTAGTTGTCACACCCAATTGTAGCCTAATATTAGCTAACGATAATCACATAGACAAAAAGTCAAAGTCTTCCGGGTTTGACAAAAAACCTAGCAAATAATTAACCCACAGTCATCAACTAGTTGATCATTCTAGTCTAAATCATGCATTAATCATACAAGAAAGCATAAAATATACTTGATAATCGAAGCACAAAATAGGATAAATAAAATCTCACAAAATCATACTGGAAATGCTTACCAATTGTTCCTAAGAGTATATTTAGCCTAGATTAGCTAAACCCATAACAAAACAAAAAATCCATGGTAAATATAGAAGAAAAGACAAAGAATAAATGCTTCCTAGGGTTTTTGGAGAGAATTCCGAGTGTAGTAAATGAGAAGATAATGTTTTTGGGGCTGAAAAACAAGCTTTTATAGTAGCCCAAGTCCACCGCTAAGAGCCGCAGTATATGCTGCGGCCTGCAATGCCTGTGTTGACCCGCACTACAGCTCCATTAACTCCGTTGCGGGCCGCAGTAGTGATGAATTTGGCCTGGTTTTACCAAATTTTAATATTTGGCCTTCTTCTTGAAAATCTTCCTACTTTCTTCAATGTTTCTTTAAAACTTGAATTCTTCAAAACCTGAACACTTTAAATGATCTAAAACACTTCATAAATTAAAAACTTAGAATATAAAACATATAAATTCATCCTAACCCTTTAATCAATAAAATGTTAATTTTTTTCAATTAAGTCCCTAATCTATTACAAAATTAGACTTCGAATGTGTTAAAAATGGGATATAAATTGAGCACATCACCGAAATAGTGCGAAACGATTATATCGGCACATTTGTTAACCAAGAAATAGTGCGAAAAAATGGTTAAGCAATTTAGGGTTTTGTTTATTTGGGCCAAATGCCGTTTAAGGTGAGACGTACCAAAATTAAAGTGTGTAGTTTAAATTGAGACGGATGAAGAATTTAAATTAAAATGTACAATATTAATTTTTAAATTTTTTTTTCGAGACCACACATATAATTTCATACTCCATTTGTTAGTATGGAGACAAATTAGATTTATGATTGATTTGGACAGAAACAAATGCACAGTATACATTTTGTTCTATACAAGCAGAGCAGGTCTTCCCGTTAAAGGAGCATATAATTGCCCTTTTAGAGAATTGGATCCAACAGCCATTTTCCCAAAAGTAACATGAACGAGAAGCGTTGAAAGAAGGCCACATCTAATGGATCAGAATCAAAGAAAAGTCTAAAAATTATCTCTTGGCATACTTTGGTGCAAGCCCCACACTACAAAGGAGATGGTGATTGCCTTCTGCATTTTCGCCTCCCACAAAGACGCAAATGATCTAGTAATGCTTAAGGTGTTTGGGAGAAAGAAGCAACTCATATCCCCTCGCCCCCTCCATTCCCTCGGTTCCAATTAAAAGTTTATATTATCTTTTTACATGAGCATTTATGAATGCTGACGTAATAGAAGAAATTGGGGATTGAATTAAAATGATTAAAATTCATTCACAAATTTCAATCCATATAAAAAAAAGTTAAATATGAACCTTTGATTAGAACAAACAAAAATACAACGTATGAATCTTTTGTTGGAGCAGAATAGATAGTAGATATTTTAGTATTTTTGAGCAAATATGCATCAAGATGAAATGCTACCATATACTAAATACGGTTGGAGTATGCATGAAGATTTATAAAATTCTAAATATTACTAATTAAATAAATTTAATTAAAATAAATTTTAAAATGGGCATTCACTATAGTGGAAAACTCTCGAGTAAAGGCGGTTATATTAGACTTCAAGGGCCTTCTATGTCCCTGACTTTGATCGAAACCGATCAAAAGCGATTCAAAAAACACCTTTAATTAGGGTCTGAAATAAGTTCTGAAATCAGAACCTATTTCCGAGGTTTCAAAAAAATAAATGAGGTTTCCGGTAGCGAAGCAAAGCTAGATCTGGAGCAACAACAAGAACAGAGTTTAAAACAACGACAAAACAACGACAACACAGGTTCAATAGTAGAGGCGAACGGCGGTGGGCTTCAGCGGTGGAGGTGAGGGTGGAGGGAGGCAGAGGGTGGAGAGTGGGATGAGGGTGGGGAAAGGGTGGAGGGTGGGCGGTGGTGAAGTTTAGGCCGAGGGTGGACAACGTTGTTGGGATGAAGAGACGCCTTAGGCAGAGGGTGGCCGGGAAGGAGAGAGGATGCAACTCAACAGAGAAGAAAGAAGAAAGACTTAGAAAAATGAGAGTGTACCCTAACCCTTTTATAGTTGGCTAAATAATCCAAGGAAGTTAGCCCATTAAAGGCGGTTTTACAATAGAACCGCCTTTAATCGATTTTCATTAAAGGCAGAACTGTCTTTAATCAATTAAAACCGTTTTAAAAATGAAATGCGTGACTTGGGAGGGAGTTCCAAATTTTGAACCTCATTTAGATCCTAATTAAAGGCGGTTCCTCAGAAACTGTATTTAATTGCATGCCTTTAATCAAAAGTTTTCTACTAGTGTCAGTAAAATTAGTTTCAACTACTTAGTTGGAGCCTTGGAGGAGGAAACAGTTATTAAAATTGAGAGTAAAATTTATTGATATTATATATTTGAAGCTTAATTTTTAAGGGTGAAGGTTTTAAAACGTTTAGACTGCACTTACGTTGGATTCTGTAATTGGTATTTAACTATTATTTCAGTGTAAATGTATTTATCCCACGTCATATGCTATAATCTCACATTAAGTAAAACTGAACTTAATAGAAAAGAGACGGGAACCCTATGTAAACAAGGTAGGTAGTGATCTTTATGCCTAAGAATCATGGTATAGCTTGATTGTAGGGATTGGTTTGTTATAGCCAACTGTATAGAATTAGATTGTGTAGAATTTGTTGTAATCTTTATCATGTATGTTTTATTATATAAAAAGAAGTCCCCTCATAGGGGAACTTGCTACAGATCATTTAGTTTAACTTATCAGAGCCTAATCCTTTCACCACCATGACGGACTCCAGTTCTAGTGTCGATCTCACCTCACAAACCTCTGGCGCTTCAATTTCTTCTCCGGGCATCCTTGTCATCAATTCCTCCACCATTGCCACCAGTGTCACCTGCAAACTAAACCGCACAAATTTTCTACTATGGAAAGTAGTTCCCATGTTACAAGGTGTCCAACTCTTTGGATATCTCAATGACATCACACCGATGCCGCCAACCATGGCGATCGAGGGAAGCAACACCGCTGCAAGGGAGGTACCAAATCCTTCCCTTGCTAATTGGATCATCTAGGATCAAGCCATTCTTTGTGGGCTCTTATCCTCCATGTTTGGGCATGTTTTTCCTCAACTTACCAGCATCGACATGTTTGGCGCATTGTGGACGTCTCTCTACACCATGTTTTCCGCTCAACATTGCAGAAACTCCATCCAGATCCACAAGAACCTTTCTACCACAAGGAAAAGTGATATGAGTGCAGCAGAGTTCTACCAAAAGATGAAAGAACTCGCTGATACTATGGAGAATATTAAACACCTCATGTCCGACAAAAAACTGAACTGACACATACTTGTCGGTCTAGGGCCAGGCCACAGTGGTTTTTTCACTGCCGTGACCGTACTGTGCAACCAACATGCAGTTACTCTTCTGGAGTTCTACCCCTACTTTCTCACCCATGAGGCCCAAACAACCATGATGAGCAGCATGGTGGAGTTCACCACTTCTGCCAACATTTTCACGCGTCAGGACTCCAACGTTCCTCGTTGTACTAACAACAATGGGTACAATAACACCAGCAGTAATTCCTGGGGCTACTATCACATTGGAAGTGGTGGTGGTCGTCATAGAAGAAACAATAGCCCCTCTATGTCAAGTGTGTGGCATCTGCAGCCACATTGCATTGAATTGTCGCAATCAGTTCAATCATGCATATCAGGCACAAGAGCACCTTGAGGGAAACAACATGACCACATGAGGCTAAAATGTTAGCACAAACTGGTTAATTTATACTAGTGCAAATGATCATCTCAAAAGCGATCTTGATCGACTATCCATTCGCTACCACGGCATTGATCGGGTGCAAGTGGCCAAAAAAGCAGGTTTGCACATTTTACACACTGGTCATTCTATAATTCTCGGTTTAAATTGTCTACTTTCCCTTAAAACTATTCTACATGTCCCTACTATAAATAAGCATCTTCATTCTTACAAAAACTTATTTTTTTATAACAATGTATTCATTGAATTTCATGCTGATGCTTTCTTTTATTAAGGCTAAGGTCATGAAGAAAACTCTTATGCTTGGTAGAAGAAAAAGGGGTCTCTATCCAGTGTCGCTCAACCTCTCCTCATCAACCTCTCCTTACCAAGCTTCATCCAGTGTCAAGGTATCACCATCATAATGGCATCAACGTCTTGGTCACCGTAATCCTACCATTGTTAGGTCTATCTTACAGTCAAATAAATTAGATTGTTCCTTTGATCACGAGTCCACTGTTTGTGATGCATGTCAACGGGCAAAGAGTCATTAGTTACCTTATAATAATTTTGTTCGTGTTAGCACTTTTCATCTTGAACTTATTCACACTGATGTTTAGGGGGGCCAACTCAAGCATTTTTTTTTTTGGAGATTTTAAGTATCATGTAAGTTTTTTGGATTATTATAGTCGTTATACTTGGATATACCTTAATAAGAACAAATCTAATGTTGAGAAGATCTTTTACAATTTTCAAAATCATGTCGAGCGTCTTCTGATTTCTAAAATTTGCACGGTTCAATCTGACCTGGGAGGTGAATACCACCATCTCCACAACTATTTTCATCGTTTTGGCATCTCTCACAGTGTTTCCTGTCCTCATACATCGTAGCGAAATGGCTTGGCCGAAAGGAAAAACTGTCATATTGTTGAAACAGGTTTGGCTCTCCTAGCTCATTTGTCTCTTCCTCTTAGGTTTTGGGATAAGGCCTTCCTGACCGCATGTTATCTCATTAATCACATGCCCAGCCATACCAAAAATAATTTTACACCCATCACACAAATTCTCAAGGTTAACCCTGATTACTCTTTCCTTCGCACCTTTTGTTGCGTATGCTAGCCTAGTCTCTAAAAATATAACTCCCATAAACTTAACTTCGATCCAAATGTATGTATTTTTAGGGTACAGTTCTATGCAAAAAGGGGCATAAATGTTTGGTCAAGAGTACTGGTTGGGTTTACATTTCTCGTGATGTTGTGTTTGAGGAGTCCCATTTTCCATTTGCTACCTTGCCCTGTTCATTCACACCATCCTATATGTCCGATGTCATGTCTTTCCCTCAGTATGAACCAATAATTGAAAATAATCATATGTGAAATTATGATTTATCGCTCTTATTGTCTAATTCTTCTGATGTAGCTGCAATATCTCAGGCATAGATGCCTCTACGCACTCCTGTGATCGTTTCTTCAGAGCCTTGCATGGCCCACATCCCAGGCGCATGCACGACTGGGTCTACTACACCACCTCCTAAGCCAGAATATCCATTGCAGCAGCCTCGCATAGATACTTCACAGGTTAATGCTTCTAAAGTGCAACTGGCTACACCTAATGCAATGTCTGAGCTGCATGCTCCTTCACCCAATGGTCTTGTTCCCGCAACTGGAGCTGCAAAGGACATTGTTTCTCCTGCCTCTAGTGCTCTGTCTCTGCCCAGTGTGACCACGTGTCTTCACACTTGGAAGTCATTCCCCAAGCAGTTCACCGATGGTACTGTTTGGTATAATCCGAACAGATGGGCGTTCTTTGTCGAGCTAACTTCGCATCGCCTTGCTATTTCTGACCCAGTTTGGCGCACCTCCATGGAAGCAAAGTTTGATACACTTCCCGGCTAGTTGGTGTTAACGGGGTTGGATGTAAATGGGTATTCAAAATTAAACAACGTACCATCGGCTCTATCGACAAACACAAGGCCAGATTGGTTGCACAAGGATTTAAACAACAATATGGTGTGGACTATCTATCACTTTCAGTCTGGTTGTGAATCCCGCAACAGTTCAGTTGGTGCTTGCTTTAGCAGTATCACGAGGATGGCATATTCGACAAGCTGATGTTAGCAACGATTTTCTTTATGGCTTCTTGAATGAGGAAGTCTACATACAATAACCCCCTGGTTGTGAGGATTCTCATCGGCCCATTATGTGTGCAAACTTCAGTGATCTTTATATGGTCTTAAATAATCACCTCGTGCTTGGTTTTCTTGTCTCAGTGACTGGTTACACCAACTCGGTTTCCAATCCTCCAAGGCCGATACTTCTCTTTTCATGTTTCATCATAGGACCATTACTATATACATGCTTGTTTATGTGGACGATATTGTTGTTGCTGGTTCTTCTTAGTGGGTTGTTGATCAGTTAATGAGTGCCTTGTCTTCTTCTTTTCCAGTGAAAGATCTTGGTCAGATGCACTATTTTCTGGGGATTGAGGCCATCTACAATTCAGAGGGAATCACCTTAATGCAACACAAGTATTCTTCAGACCTCCTTCACTGAGCACACATAGATAATTGTAAGAGCATCTCAACCCCCGTGTCTGTTACGGACAAGTTTGGTCAAGATTGTTGTACAACTCTTAGTGAAGATAATGTTTTCAGATACCGTAGCATGGTTGGAGGCTTGAAATATCTTACATTTAAAAAAGCTAGACATCTCCTTCGGTGTTAATAAGGTATGTCAATATCTTTCTAAACCTACTGATGTGTATTGGGAGACAGCCAAACATATCTTAAGATGCACTAAGAGCATGGTTGCTACGGGACTTCATTTTCAACGCTCGAACTCAACTCTTTTAAGTGTGCTTACAAATGCATATTGAGCCGGTTTTATGGATGATCGCATGTGTATTGGAGGCTTTGTAGTATTTTTAGGTCCAAACTCAATTTCATAGAGTTCTCGCAAACAAACCATAGTTTCCCGGTCTAGCATATAAGCTAAATACAAGATTTACTAATTAAACAACATGGGTGCAATATTTACTGAAAGAACTGAGTGTATTTCAGTCGCGACCACCAGTATCATGGTGCTACCTATTTAATAGTGTTTCATGCACGAACGAAATACATAGAGGTGTATTTTCACTTCGTCGGGGAGAAGGTTGCATTAGACGCTCTCGATGTCCGCTTTGTATCCTACAATGATCCGGTAGCCGATGGATTCATTAAACCAGGTACCGGCTATATGCTTGATCGCCTACGACACAATCTAAACACTGTCACAGTTAAGATTGAGGGGGAATGTAAACAAGGTAGTTAGAGATCCCTATGCCTAAGAATCATGGTGTAGCTTGATTGTAGGGATTGGTTTGTTATAACCAACTGTATAGAATCAAATTGTGTAGTATTCATTGTAATCCTTATCATGTATGTTTTATTATTTAAAGAGAATCATCCCACGGGGGAACTTGCGGCAAATCATTTAGTTTAAATCGCTATAAACCATCGTTCAAGAGACGATTTATCCAAAAATAAAAGTAATAAGCAATAAACTATAACGCTTTGTATCTGTTTTTAAAGTTTTGTTTCTGATGTAAAAATGTAACAAATAGAGTGGTATCTTTTGATAATGCGTAGTAATTTTTATAGGTCAATCTATGATTTCTATTTTCGCTCTTTTTATATATTGAACAATTGTGTGTAGTTAGAGTGATATGCTCCAACACTTAAAAAAAGGTTTTTAAAAAACAAATTTTGTTTTGAGAAATGCGTGAAATTAACTGCATATTTTTATTTAAACATATTAAAACAATCCTAAATTCTTTGAAAATATCAAAATGACCCCTGACCAAATGAAAAGGCCTGAATAACCCAGTGATTTTAGTGTTATACGTACTTTTGACATGAACTAGATTTAATGACAAATACTTAAAGTTATTTCATAACATTCGAATATTACTTGAGAGTTATTCGTCACTTTCGAAGAACTCGAAATTATCCGTTGTATTATCTTATCATACAGGGAAGTAACTTTATGAATAATCAAAATTCCAACACCTAGTGAAGTATATAATCAAACAAAGCAAAATCAAAATGACTTATAAATAAATTTGACTTTTTGATAAGAAATGAATTTGACTTAAATTCAAGATTTGGAGAGAATACTTGTTATTATCTTAAATTTTAATAGAATTAACTTTAATTCCTCTATTATTGCAAGAGTTCGTCTCTTGAAAGATGATGTTTCCATAAACCCCGGAAAGAACAATGTTTAAAGTGCAAATTAGAATAAATGAAAATAAATTTTTTAGTTGTATTGAATCGGGATATAAACTTTATAACTACTAAATGTTGCATAATAAATTTTTAACATTGCAACTAAGACATTTTACCTTTTACCTTTACCTTTTTACCTTTTATTATTCTAATTAAATTCCGTCTTTCTATACACTTATGTAAAGATGATCTTTCAGTTTTTCTTATGTTGCAATAAAAAAACAGATGCAGGTCAAACAAAAGAAGAGAAAATGGCATCATGGCAACAAGTTGTGCGACCACTTACATATGATCATCATCTTCTAGGCCACTTACCATATCACCAAGAATAGTATTCTTACATACCTTTTTTGAGAACCAAATTCTCCAGGCTTCGAATTTCCAAATGATAGAAGTATATGCTCATATTCAAACTATTGATCCTTTTTTCACGGAAATATTTAAACCAAAAAATAGTTGTTCAAGAAATCTTTTTAAGTACTAGTAATAACAGAAAGAATTAAGTTAACCATACTTCAAAATTGATTAACTAATATTAGTTTAAAAGCAACTGCACTGAATTCAACTAAACTAAACCAAATTAATTTAGATGCAGATAAAAATAATTAAAAAATTATAATCTTAGAATATGACTAAAAAACATTCATAAGAAAATATTAAATATATATTGGTAGTTTCAAGAATACCAAGAATTACAACTCATACATTGGGTTGCAAATGCAGAAATTACAAACAAAGACAGGTGGAACTTGCAAATTAATTAGGGGTTGCAAACATAGTAAATAAAACATAGACTTCTCCCAAGAATTAATAGAAGAGAAATTATTAATTAATTATACTTATCATCTACCAATCCCTTCACTTCAGACAAGATGATCCTCAGCAGCCAGTTCCTCCATCATGTTCATCTTCCCAAAGTGATTGAAACCTTGGATGTCTGAGCATTTGCATGGCAGAAACTTAACATGTCCCATTTCGCACTGACTATTCTTAGGCATTCCAACAATGTTGGGGCCGAGCTTCCGAGCTATAACAACAGAATTAACAACCTCATTGGTCGGATGAAACACCGAAAGTACCTCAAACCCCTTAAGATCGCAAGGATCAACAATCGGATACAGAAAACCCCGAGCACCATGAGCACTCCT
>JAULKJ010312587.1:0-10875 GCA_032355405.1 Rubia balearica | reverse complement strand
TTTTGGGTTGCATGAATCGGGTTATAAACTTTATGACTACTACACGTTGTATGATAAAATGTTAATATTACAACTAAGACATTTTACCTTTTATAATTTTAATTAAATCCCGTCTTTCCATAAGGTTATGGAAAGATGATCTTTCCCAAAACTTTGCCATATAAGAATGTAAAGAAATTATTCATTTAAAAATTCCACTTTAGAGAGGCATTTTGATCGTAATTTAGAATAGCATTAATATTTTAATATTAACAGTCACTTTCCTTAGATGTCAATGACAATTTCTTATCTAGGATGCATGTTTTGATACATGAGACATCATTAAAAATTAGAAAGATTTATAGTTGGCGCCAACTAGCCCATTTTAAAGCTTATGTAACCCTTTTTTTCAGGATCAAGGTGGTGCACTTTCATTCGTATCTTGACGTGGGATTACATATTACAGTGAAGCGAGCTGAGTCGTGTGCATTTGTCACTACTAGTCTATCTATCTGAACCATTGATAAATTACAGAACACCATGCCGAAAACAAGTATTTCCCTTACTAATTGTCTATTATCAGGTGGAATATAAGGGTAGCTGGTAATTTGTCTTAACGCATTGTCACAATCCGGTTTAATGAGTAATCACAAATTCCCTCTGGCGCTTGCTTGCTTCATGTCATATAATATGGCCCATAACTCTGCTTGTGTTGTCGAGGTGCATGGATTCTTGCAATTCCCCTCCATGTGATGCAGATTTTGCACACCAAGCCGCCACTCCTTGTCCGGTGTTACTAAAGAACGCCGCATATGTGGTCATAATGATACGGTCCCGGAAGGTATGATCTACACACCTTATTTTTTTGAGCCACATAAGAGTTATATGCCCCGTCGTCCTAGTCTCCTTAAGTGTTTCATCCCCTGTATCCCGTTGTCGATCGGAATTTGCTTGATCCATTTCTATGGATAAATGATTTAGTCCTTGGCTTCTATCTGTTTTCCTTGCCCTCTCGGCTAGTTTTGCAATTTCAGCTATAATGCGATCGAACGACAGTGGTGTTTGGTTTAATGTAACTTCATTTCTTTCACACAAGATGGCTCAAATTATTAAGCATGCTAACTGACGATCTTCCTTCTCTGGGGCTATGTTAAACCATTGTTGCAACCATACTTTGATGGATGTCGGATTACCTGAGTTGAAGTCTAGTCCCAGTTTGCTGTGTCTCCATACCTTTTTTGCTATATGACATTGAAAAAGCATGTGCTCAACTGTTTTCTCCATTGTCGTGCACATTTGACATTGTGTAGAAATATTCATCCCTCGTTTCCCGAGGTTTGGACTTGTTGGGCATACCCCTTGAACCATCCTCCAGATTCAGAATTTTATATGCTCTGAAATAATGGTGTTCCAGAGACATTTCCACATCTTCGATTCTTCAGCATCGTCTAGCAATATTGTTGAGGTCGATGGTACCATACTTGTTCTAGCTTCCCATGCTATATGATAACCTGATTTGACAGTGTATTTTCCTAGTTCCTCTTTGTCCCATGCTAGGTAGATTGTGTCCCCGGAACTATGATTTGGGATGTGAATTGTAAATATCTCTTTGATCGCTTCTTCTGGGAAAAATAAAATATCCGCTGCTTCGCCCGTCGCTATTTTCCAATTGAGGTGAGGTTTGATTAATTCCATTCCCCATAGAATCCCTCTCCATCCATATGAGTCTGCTTGTTTTTTTCCTTGTTTGTAGAAGTCCATGCTTCCTGCAATATTTTTCCAGGAAGAATTTTGAGAAGAAGGATTCCTTATTTGATAGTAACATCCACGCTTGCGTCCCCAACATTGCTTGGTTCATTTATGACGTATACCTCATCCCTTGCCCGACATGCCATTTTGAAGCGCATAATTTGACCAAGCTTTCCGGTGTATCCCTCTTCCTTTCGGATCCCTTCCCAGATAAACCTTGTCATCTGTTTGTCAATCTCCCTCGCAACTGTTTTTGGAACCCTAAATGTCCCAATAGTATATTTAGATAAGGAGCAGAGTACATGTTTGCATAATGTTATTCTGCCCAAAATCGACAAATAACTCGTTCTCCAGGCCGCAGTTGTTGATATGACCTTCCTCTGCAAGGTTTTGAACAATCTGACCTTTGAACCTTTAAAATTGATTGCATGGCCTAAGTACTTCCCTTTCAGGAGATTTGGCTTGATGTTGAATCTCCATTTAATCAGGTTTGTTGTAAGGTCATTTGCACTTGGGCTAATGAGAAAGGAAGATTTCTCAAAATTTAACCTCTGTCCTGAATATGCTGCAAACAGATTTAATGTGGAAGCTAGTTTCTTGATTCCCTCTTCCGTGACTTCGAAGAAAAGGATACAATCATCTGCAAACATAAGGTTTGAGACTCGTGGAACCCCTCTCCCACATTGAATACCCCTGCACACTCGTTGGAATTGTAACGAGGCAATCATAGAAGACAATGCTTCTTGGCACAAGATAAACAGAAATGGGGACAGTGGCCATTCTTGACGTAATCCTTGTATGGTTTTGAATGACTGTGAAAGCTCCCCATTGAACTTGATTGAGTACGTTACCGACTTACCGTTGTGACACACTCCATAATCCAATTTATCCACTTAATTGGAAATCCCATCCATCCCATAAAATTCCTAAGAAATTCCCATGATACTCTATCGTATGCTTTGCTCATATCGATCTTTAGTGCCGCGATGGTCGTTTTTCCATTCTCCTGTTTCCTGGCTTTTTCGATTAACTCATATGCTATTAGTGAGTTCTCCAATATTGATATTCCATGTACAAAAGACTCTTGGTTCCCCGAGATCAGATACCCCATTATTATTTATAAATATCTCTTAAAGGAAAAATGTTAGAAAAAGGTGCTTTTTTAAACCCTAATTTCTCACTATGTGATAATACAATTTCAAGTGTTCTAAAAGTGTTAAAATAACTTCACATTCGAGGATTTAACATTGTTGTTACTCCGTTTACTCGTCTTTAGAGGAGCTATCTGGCAGGACCAGATTAATTTATAGTTGAAAGAATTAATGGCAATCCATTCTAATTTGATGTTCATAAGGACTTTGTGAATTAGAGAACTTCTCAAATTCTCTCATGACATGAAAAACAACAAAGTATTAATAATGATAATGGTTGGAATCAATGGATACGTATCCCAAAATAATTATACTCATTCTGGTCCCTTGTTTATGGCCTCCTTTGACCGTAATTTTTTTCATGGCATGTTTGACCATCGATAACTTTTGTTATATACAATAACGGACATCATGTGAGATGTCTTTGGATTCTCCGTAACGTGTAGTCTTTGAAAAGTAAAATTTTATCGTTTGTTATTAGACACAACTAATATTATCGGTGATAAAACATGCCTTGAGAAAATGTCAGAAAAAGGAGGACATAAATAGAGGACCAGATGGAGTAAGATGAGTGTGGTGTTTGTTGGGGGTTGTTTAAAAATATTCAACAGAGACACGGATGGGAACGGGATTAGCAAAGGCACAAAGCGGGGAAAGGGACTAGTGGGGGAAGATGGGTGGCGGGGTGAGAGGGGGACGAGGAAGGCAATGACGGTGTTGGAAGTAACGGTGATGGTGGTGCATTGAGCTGTTAATTTGGGTGGCATTGGTGGGCAACATGATTTTGTAGCAAAGTGCTCATCAATTTGTTTGAAGGCCTAAACACTTAGGTAGAAGTTGATCATCATCATTTTTCTGAAGGCCTCATTAAGAGAGGTAGTACCGGAAAATTATTTGGATTACAGATTAATATGGTTGTATTTATCCAAAGTTTGTAGAATTGAGTCCCTGGTGCTATTATTGTTTGCCCCTTGTCTCACAGATAAGGGGATGTAAGTTGAACACTTTGAAGGTCCCATTTGGGAGGCGTAATATTATTTATCTATTTCGCCTGAAATCAACGAGTTGGCGTTGCAAAAAAACAAAACCATTTTTATCATTTGATTTGTTTGTTTTTTTTGGCCGAGAAACAATAAAAGAGATTAACTTGTAAATTGATATGGATCAACATAGAAATGTGAATTGATATGGATCCCAAATCATAATCCCTCTAAAGTACTTCACTATATATTTCTGTGTTTTCTGATTGAAATGTTCCCTCTATTATTCTATTTCTGAAAAATAATTAATTAAGGAGTCATTATTGAGTTTTCCCCCCTTTGTTCCATAATCATAGCTCTATTTCTAATGCTCGAACTTTTAAATAAACTCCAATTATGAGACAAATGAATTGTTTCACAGGGTTAATGATAGAGTTTTTACCTTCCATTTCAACTAACATTCTAATGTAATTTACTGCCAAAAGTTCCGACTATGTGTCTAAAATTACCTGAGCAAACAACAATCACCTGAGACGGGGTAATCCTATCCCGTCGCTCCAACCTTCCGAACACAGACAAACATCCAAACCTGATAACTGCAACAAACATTTGCACATAATAACGACATCACATTCGAAAATGACATGAAAAACAGCTAAGGTTGAAGCATCCAGTAACCTTGTACAGTACAGCACATGTAAATGTAATGTTACGACAACTCAGCACTTAAACCTAAATCCTATAAAGTTTCCAGCAGAGGGAGCTATGGAGCATCCAGCTCATATATCAACAGACATCGATTTCCCAACACATACCTTAAACCATCAACACACTCCTTTTGATGGGGATAAGCCCACTACATCCTATGAACAGACTGAAAAGAAAACAACAGAACAACCAATATCTTTCTGGGTAGCAGTTTATGTATCCACAAGTTTACTGAATGTAATAGGCAAGAGGCTGCAAAGGGATAACTGTTGAGGGGAAATCAGTTCTCTCTCCAGCAAGTGAATAATAAGCAAGTATATGAGCTGGATGCTCCATAGCTGCTGCCTCCTCCCCATTATGATCAGTGATGGGAACTCTTCTTGCAGGAATCAACTCGATGTTCCAGAAAGGGCGAACCATACGCAAGAGATCAAGCCCGCCTACAGATGTAACCCGATAGCCTTGCACCCACAGGTACCTGAGAGATCTGAGCTGTGATGTAGCCAAAGCAATTGCCTGCTCGCTGAAGACGCAGCCTCGTATTTCCAGCTTCTGCAGGCTGGGGCAACCTCTAGAGAAGGCGATGAGACCAGTATCCGACTCCCCCACACAACCGAGAAGCATCCACCGGACATTTGGGCTGTATTGCCCAATGTATTCGAGGCCAACATCTGTCAGCCCCCCTGCTCTGAGATAGAGAGCAAACCTCCTCAGCCTGGAGCATCCAATCAGAAGGGACCGAACTCCGTTGTCAAGTGGGAGCTCGGTTATATGCTCTTCACGATCCAGCAACACCAAGCGGAAGTCTGAGAGGTTCTTCAGGTGTTCGCCTATACTCTCAAGAGCTGCGTTTGTAATGTCGGTCATATACACAGCCATATACTCCAGTTCGGTGCATCCCTGTGACAAAGAGATCAATCCTCTCTGCGTAACAATACCTTCCTCGTCCTCTATTTCTTGTTCATCAGCCCCCCTTTCAATCCTGAGTCTCCTCAACCTCTGGCAAAATTCAGCAAGAACTTCCAATCCTCTATCACCAATCACATCCCTTACCTGCTCCATAGACCAAAAACATATACAGCAAGTCAATATAGCCAAAAAGCACATAAAACCTACACATTTGAAGAGCACATATTATCTATAAGCCTGGAGCCAAGAGGAATGTAAGACAAATTAAAGTAACAGGCTTAGACAACAAAACTATGAAAGCTAATAATTTTGACCAAATTGGTAAAGTGTGTCTATTAAATACTATAACTAATGAAATCAGTAGTGATATTAGAAAACTGAAGTCACACTCCACATCTAGAAATGAGAAGTTCAGCACAAGAAGTGGACTACAAGGTAATCAATATAATCAGTGGATAACATAAAATAGAATGGACCACAATACAACCAATTAACTTTTACCTCAAGAATTTCCAAGTTTGGGCACCTGCGCAGCAGTTGACAGTGACCTTCTGTGTCGAGAAAAGCATAAAGAAGGTCCAGTTTCTTAAGCCTGGCAGCAACAGGAAATACAACTGGCATTTCTCTATTCCCGAAGAATGTTAGACCCAAGTAGCATAGCTTTGGGGGAAATCTCACGGCATCATATTTCCTTACTTGCTCGTTCAAGGCATTCTCACCAGCATCTTCTGGAACTGGTGGATAATTAAAGGAACCCCCAGCAAACTCTTCTAGCAGAACTGAAGCTTGGAAGAAGCGAACAAGATACACAAGATCGCAATCACTGATTTTCAATGAGATCAGGGGACATTTTCTGGCAATCACCTCGAGGTCTTTGAAGTCAACTTTGCCGAGCTCAGTCAGGTAAAAGTTCAGATGCTCTAGAACTGAATTGTGCTCTGCTATCTCGCGAAGCCACCTGCCATCAATGTCAGTTATTTTGCTCTCTTCCAAGAATAATGTCTTCAAATTCCTGCAAATGCACAAGATCATTGGCAAAAAAGAATAAAGATCCAATTAGTTATAGTTGAAAACCAACAACTAACATAGGAATAAACTGATTCCCAGATGCAGTATAGACAATACACACAGAAATGCAAGAAAACAACCCCAACATTAAATGTAGAAGTACAAAAATAGAAATCCTGATCTACAATGTCATACTAACACCTCCACCTGCTGCTTTGCATATATGAATGAAGGAGAAGAATAAAAGTTCAGCTTCATTTAAACATGAACTGCACAAAAAGAATTCTATTCTTAAGTAGTTATCATATACTATTATTAGATTAATTTGAGAGACGAGACTTACTGTGAAATCAAATCTGTACAAGGTCATGACAAGAAAGTAAAGTGTGTATTAACCCTTGTGTATCTACCAAGTACCAACTAATCCAGAAACCTGTCTTGGGTGACCTAACCATAACTCGGAGTCTCCGACCAGCGACTACAGAAGTTCAGGAAAAATACTGGCAAATACTGCAAATAACCGTCACTAGTGTAATGGTACCATTTCACGATCAACAAACCACAAGCTATAAACTGAAAAGTAAACAGCAAAAAAGCCTATCAATCAAATAAAAATTCTCCTCTATTATTTCTAGCGCAAAGAACATACCTCTACTCAAACAAACTATTTACAGTAATCTCAATGGCTAAAAAACTGTTTCGTTGTCTTATGGACTAAAAACCTCATTTGGGATACTTCATGGGAATGAAACCCTTTAACCTTGTGCATGATCATAGTTCCAAACCATAACTGATGGATGAATAAAATTAGCGGCAACTATATGCTACTGCTACCAGAAAAAACAAGCTCAAAAACCAGAAATATAACCCGCCACAAAATGGGGAGATTTTTTTTTTACCGAAAACAAAAACTAGTCCCTCTGGCACTCTGTCCTAGTTTGAATCAATCTTGTCCACGAATAAGTGGCCTGTTTAAGAATCCAATACAAAACTGTTTTAAAATCCCAATTCAAACCTTCACTTAATTTTTCTCGAAGATTGAATTCAATACACCATTATATGGTTAACTTAACACCTTCCTTAATATGCCATTTTTCGAGTAGGGAAACCCTAGAAATCCATAACCTATCACTCCCAATGAGCCATGAACTTCTTCTATACAATCTAACTTCATCCCCCAAATAAGTGTTCTGCTTCAGAATTCAATACAAAACTTTCATTAACCTTCTGAACTCCCAACTTAACCCTCACCTCTACTTCCCTCAAAGACTGTAAGTAAGCCCTGTTAATACACCTTGACAGAATTAAACAAACCCCTTTTATTAGTATGCGATTATTGACAGCTGAGAGCCAAATCCAGAAAGTAACATTCAAAACTCAAGAATCCAAAACCAACAATTAAAGAACACCATAACAAGAAGAAAAGGGAGGGGTTATTATTACCTACAACGGTGAGTGATATGAAAAAGGCCGTCAGTAGAAAACCCAGAGCACTTGTCAAGCTTGAGGACTTCAAGAATTCTCCCCCGCTGGGAAGCAAGAAGCTCGAGATCTGCATCGCTCACAATCATCCTCCTGAAATGAAGCGACTTGAGGTGAGGCAAAGACCTGCTGATTTCCTCCACCCAGCGCGTCACGTACCCGCCCCAGTCCTCCGGAATCAAGTTGAACATGGCGGCGCGTGGCTTCCCCTTGAGCTTCAGCGACTCCAGATTCGGGAAGCGCCACGACAGCCGCGCCGGGGTGGCGGTGTAGCAGAGCGCCATGGTCACGTGCTTGCGAGTGATGGCCTCGATCTCCCACCATCTCCGGGACACCAGCGACGCCGCGTCCCGGTCACGTGAATCGGTCAGGAACGGAATCACCAGGTCAAAAATGATTTGGTCGTCGGCGCCGTTTTCCATCACCTTGGCAACGTTGTTCCGATCCTCCATGAACTGAAATCTGGTCCTTCCTGGTTTCCTTGTCTGGATTATATATACGAAAAACAGGGGGATTAATTAATGAGGGATTGGATTGAATTGAATTGGGAGTTCATAATGAAGAGTGGGTTGTGGATGGGAATGGCGAATGAGTTTTAGTGTGTGCGAGTGTGTGCGCGGCTGGAAAAAGAGAAGGGCAGAAATAGAAAATGACAAGTGATGTATTTTGGTGTAGAACCAATGGGAAAAAGCTACGTAGGAAAGAGGGGTGACTTTTCCAGAATGCAAGGGTAGTTGGGGTATTCTTCTTTTGTTTTTGTTTTTTTTAAATTTCGAAATAAAAGTTCTTATTTTCCTCTTAAAGTCGTCACAAATTAGGGATCTTATCTTGGGTTGCTTTTTTCTTTAAGGGTTTTTATTAGTTGTTTATTGTTACCTTGTAGTTAATGATGGTCTTGTTGGGTAAGTGAGCGTTGAGCGTTGGCAGTTGATGGTTTTACTTGGGCGGTTGGTTAGATTACTGTTTTTATTAACTGTTTTTATTGTTGATAGTTTCACATAAATGGTTTCACCGCTGGTTTCACTAGTTGTTTTTGTTTGTAGTATGAGTATTAAATGTTTAGTAGAGTTTGTTGTTGATTGTTGTTTGTTTCATACAAATTCTTATTTACAAATTATTATTTACAAATGTAAATGCATTTTATTATTTCAAAACTTAGTACATATATTATATCACTATTATTTATCATAATATTAAGACAAAGATTGGGGAAAACCGTCTTCTCATTGTAATATGAAAATACGTGGGTTAATTAGACTAGTATGAAGTTAGAGTTTATATTCTGCAGTTAATTTTTCCAGTTAACTTTTTTCTTGCTATTCTTCTTCTCTTATTTGTAATTTCTAAATATCTTTTGAATTGTTCAGTATGAAACGTTATAACTTTAAGTGGAAATATAGACATTAAATTATAAAAACAATGGAAATTAATGATATTGAGCTGATAGAAGGTTTCGGGGGAGAGAAATAAAGATGAGGTTTTACCTTAAATAGGCGCATGAGTTTACCCAAATACGTTATAACTCGAATTTGACCCGGATTTTAATTATTTTGCACCCGTGAATTTCAACACTTTATCTTAAAATTGCACTTGAGTCTCTTATCTTTTCATAAGTTATGGAAAGACCGTATTTTAAGAGACATACTTTAATATCAGTACTATTTAACTATCGCAGAGTCTTGTTTTGGACCGACTAATCGTTAAACGGGATCATTTTATAATTGATGCTAATGAGGTAATTTGATGTTTGTTTTTATTAATTGCAGCAAGGATCCTATAACTTTGAAAAACTTTTAAAATGTATTGCAATGTATAAACAATTATAACTTTGACCCTAAAAGTTATTGAAACGATGTTTGTATGATTGATCTAACCATTAGTCGGTTTAACATAATAGTTTCTCTTTAATTATTATTTAAAAACTACTAATAATTCATTTTATAAATAATTTATTTAACTTTTATAATTTAGTTATTTACCATCAATATTAAATTATAAAATTTTAATAATTCATACTCAACATCAGCCATAGTGATACTCCCTTTGGTGAAAAATATGCTAATATTCATTTTTAAAATATATATATATACACTAATACATAAATTGGTGTAAAATTATATTATTAGTAATAAATGAAATACTCTCTATTTCATTATGTTTGGAACATTAAGTATAGGTATATATTTTGAAAATTGAAATGTGTATAGTAAATTAAATGAAAGAGTAAAAATTTAATTAGTGAGTGATTTGGAACGATTCAATTTTTTCCCATAGAAGGATAAGTGACAATCGTAGAAACATGTGTCATATTTAAGAAAACAATAGGAGTAATATAACTAAGGGATATATACAAATATAACCTATAATAATATACTTCAGTAAGTGAGCATATAACACTGAGATAAATTTTTAGTGAAAGACAACTCTAAATACTTTACATAAGTGTAAATATAACCCCAAAGACTATATTCTAGAATTGACTGGCCATTTCCAGGCATTGACTGATCGGAAATGACCAAAATGACCTTTTAGCCTAATGAAAAAATTGAAAAGAAAAATGCCCTTGCCCCGTCGCTTTATGCCACCGCAGCGATTGCTCCACCACCTTCGTCGCGTCACCGCTCCGGGGTGGTCCATGTTCCACCAAACCCCCGCTCACCCATCCATGATGTCGGCCACTAGCCCTGCCACCCAACCACGATACCTCCTCTGTTCAGCCCCACCTGTCACCTAGTCCTGCCACTAGCCCCGCCACCCAGCCAAGACACCTCCTCTGTTCAGCCCCACCTGTCACCACTAAGCCACCGATCCACTACCACACCTCCCTCGTTCATCCCCGCCCCCACCTAAGCCCACCATCACCTTCCCTTCTCCTTCACCACCTAAACTCATTTCCTAAACCCGCCGCC
>JAULKJ010312577.1:0-10875 GCA_032355405.1 Rubia balearica | reverse complement strand
ATTGTTTATATATTAATTTATATTTAGGGTCAAAGTTTGTAAAGTTTGACTCTGAAAAAGCAAATATGAAGTTTAAAATGGGATAGAGGGAGTATCTTTTTTAATTAATAAGCAGGTAGGGGCTCGCCAAACCCCCACCATAACATGTGGTGTTTTTTTAAATAATTTTTTATGATATTTAGAAAATATACGTTATAACGAATCAAAAAGATATAATTCAATAGTATTTATACATACACTCATCAAATTTTATGATAAAGTTAAGATTTTTTAATAAAACTAATAGTTATAAAAGAAGTAAAAGTTAAGATTTCATGCCAACTGTTTTACATTTAAGAACAAATACTTATAAGTAAAAGTTAAATGAAATATACTGATGATAATTACTTACACAATACTTTTATTGAGGAAGCCGCCGTATTCATCTTCTAGAGCTTGTGGAGTGTCCCAATGAAATAGTGTGACAAAAGGAGTCACCCCTGATTAATTTAACCACAACACATCACTGATTATTTATATCTACAGCTGTACATCTAGCTCGTACGAGTGTAAAAAACAAAAGTAAGTCCTCATTCAACATAAAAGTTTGGTTGCATTAATCGGCTTTCTTTCACATATTTTGAATGAGAAGAAACCCAAATAATACAATCCAAAGTAAATTAGAATAAATGGTTTCTTTTATATATATATATATATATATATTTTTCAATGTCATATATATATAATTTTTAAATGTCTCGTGCACCTTCTAGCAATATTGAATAGGCAATATAATAAGTTTGGATAAAATTAATTAATACTATGTTAACCCTGATTTCTTACCCTTTGCCAGCAGCTCGTTGATGAGGTTGTTGTAGAAAGCGACACCAAGTTTGTTGACTCCTTTGCTTACCTTGCCATCTGCATGTGTGTCGAAAAATTGCCACTGCCGGTTAAATATATGTCTAGTCTCTAGAAAATAAAATTTTATTATTATTTAGCATCTGTAGTTTCAAAATTGTTTTTCTTAAAAATATTTTTAAAAAATCAGGGTCAACTAATAATAGTTCCAATTCTTATATTCTACCTCTAGTGTCCCATGAATGTCCCATAGAATGTGCATGTCAATACTATTAATAGTGCATCGTGGCACAATCAAATATACAATATCAAATAATAAAATGCAGTGCTCATGATATCTAAGGGATGCCATTACTATGCCTTGTTGAAAAAGAAAGCCAAATATTCTCTATAGACAACCAAAATAATATTTATAAAATTGTTGATTATTACCATCTTCTTTTAGCCATCTTCTTTTTTAACTTAATTGTATTTTAGTTTATATAATGTTATTATAAGGTAATTTACTTATTTTTTTAATTCAGTTTAGAGTCCATCATTTGAAAAACGGTCTTTCCATAAGTTATGGAAAAATCAAGATTTAAATTGCAAATTAGAATAAATTAAAATAAAAGTTTTGGGTTGCATTAATCGGGTCATAAACTTGCAAATACTACACATTGCATAATAAATTTTAATATTTCTACTAAAACCTATTACGTTTCTATAATTTTAATTTAATTCCGTTTTTTCACGTGCCAATGGAAAGACCCAAATTTTGCCTTGGGTTTACGAATAGAAAATCCGAGCATAAACTATAAGGATGGATAGGTACATAACTAATTATTTATATAAAAATTAAATTGATTAGGAGAAGTGTGAATCGATCTTACGAGGCAAGACTCTGGCCCAGGAGATGGAAAACCGGAAGCCATTCAGGTTTAGGTATTTCATCAACTTGACGTCTCCCTGCACGTCAAATAATGTCACATATCAAATAAAATCTTCAAAGATTAACTTGTACCAGTTTCAGAACATCTTAATGAGATCACACCTTGTAACGATGGTAGAAGTCGTCGGCTACATCTCCCGTCGAGTGGTCCACTATCTTATCTGCAGTTTTATTTTATAACATTTATTGTTTTCATCAGCTGAAAATATGAGCCATTATACATATATTTATATTTTCCTCCGATTCTCAATTAACCATAAATTTAATTTAAATGTTTCGCTCGTTCCAATTGCCTCAGTCGATTATTGCTGAGAATTTCACAGGAATATGTAATATAGTATATACCTGGATTATTGTGGGTATAAGTGTCACAAATGCTTGGTCCTTTTCCATCTTCAAATGCTGCTCCTTCGTACTGTCATTATTATTATTACAGTAAATACATACTATGGGAACTTGTTTAGCAACATTAAATTTGAAAAATGCAGTTTGGAGCATGCATGCAGGGGCAGATCTACACGAAAATTACGGGGAATTTTGGTAGTAAAATTTTTTTAAAAAATTATCAGCCCCTCTAATAAGGCAAAAATTGAGTTTTTTTTACTAATAGATTGGCCCTGCCAAATATCTATCCTGACTCCGCCCCTGCAGGCATGCATAACTACAAGGATGAAATAGAAGAAACTTTTACCCAAACATTCATGAAAAAACCCTACCTACCATATGTAACAATAAAACACAACAATTTTGATAAAATTTACTATGGCAAGCGTCTCCAGATCAGTCGCTTCAATAGCTGACTCATGCCCATTAAAATGAAATGAATCATAGAAAAAGATTTATATATGAGTGCTAGAGTAAATTAATGAAACCCTAATCTAAAACCTAATAAGGAGTCCATGCCTTAATTACTCCAACAAACTGCAATTTAACTATTTATTTAAGCAAAATTTCTTAATTACTTTGACCATTACATTGAATTGGTGTATAAGTTTGAATACTATTATGTGATAACTTGTTAAAGTAATTCGTTATAACATGTATTTTCAAAATATCACATTTTCACAATTGTTTTAATTATTCTTAACGAAAGACATTACGCATCAAACACATTTCAAGTCAACTGTTGAAAGTCCAAAGTGTGCAGTTTGAAATGAGACGGAGTGAGTATGTTCCGCATTTTTAAATTCAATATAATCGACCCGGCCATTGCCATTAAGCATTGTGGTAAGCATGTTGTGTACCGTAACGAATACCTGATACGCAGAAGAAGCAGCGCCAAAAATGAAATCAGATGGGAAATCGGTGCGGCTGAGTGGACGAGTCACATTACGAGTTTTTGCTGATTGTGCTGAAACATGATTCAGAAACAGAATGTTTATGGCCAAAACCAGGATAAGAAGAGATGTGGAAGCCATGGCTACTGGTTGTGTACCTCCTCACTTCAGAGTCCGTGATATAAATAGGGCTCCCAACAGTGACAATACTTTGTCTTGTTCCTAAACACATGATATCTGTGTTCTCCGTCACCATTCACCAAATTGGGAGTCCAATACATTATTCGAATTATGGAAGAGAGAAAATCGACCGTTTAAATTAAGCCCATACGACGTGTTCGAGAGTTGGCCTACCTTTTTGAGATCCATTCATAGATGAACAAAAAGAGGAAACTCAGATCCTTAGGTACATTTCTTACATACCTGCACTGATACAAATGCAACCCATTTTTATTTATACTCCCTCCGTCTCAGCTACATTTGCACTGCAATTACTATTATGCAGTTCAACAAACATGTTTGATCGTTATTATCTTTACCACTCATAATAACGGCAAACAAAAAGTTGATATTTAGAAACTACTTGTTACGACCAATTGAACAATATCATGTACGATAATATTATTGTTCATAAATCTATTCAAATATGCGGTCAAACTTTGATAGAGAATAGTGTCAAAAAAGTAAAAGTGCAAATAGACCTGGTATAGAGGATATCTTTTGTGGTAAATTATCTCTATCCATGGTATTTAATTTATTTAGAAAGATGTCAGTGGTGCGCTTACTTCTCAAACAAGAATAACTTATGCTATATTTAATTCTTATACAATATTCTGTGAAATCTCTGCCAAATTAACAGTAGAAGACGATGTAATAGAACGTTGAAATTTAACAAAAAACAACCAATTGCTTGATTAGTGTAGAATTTAAAATATACAATGATTGAGGCAGTTGATAGTACTCTGAAAACTAAATTGATATCAAAATTATATTCATAAGCCTTATATATTCACCTACAATATTATTAAGGTAATATAGCAACCAAGTAAGACTTAAACCCACTAGATAATATTTTTTAATTCAATAAATATTTTGGCCAATCTCTAAAGGGGGGACTTTGGAAATTTTCATTATTAATTTAAATTTAAAGAAAAAAAGAAAAAAAAAAGTAATGGTTTTAATTCAAATTATAAAAACAATTCATCCAACAATTATCACAAGTCAACTCTATACAATGATCACATGTTATGATTCATTAGCTTTTTAAACCCTATGTTCACCGCCTCTCTCTATTGTCGCCGCACCCCTTCTTCTTCAATTTCCCCCCATCTCATTTGTGGAGATGGGGAATAATTTATTTTAATTTTATGTTTTACTGTTCAATAAGTGTGAGATTTGTCTCCAAAAATTAGTTTCGTTCTTCGAACTGATCAATTAAATTATTTTGTTCATGATGATAATTCAATTTAGTTGTTCAAGTTGATGTATTGTTCTCGATCTGCTTGTTCAAATTGTGTGTTTGTTATTTTGTTTGAGATTTTATTTTGGGTCTCCATTAATTTGGATTCGTCATGTCTGTGTTTTTCAAAGTGTTCACAGTTTGAGCAACATAGATCGTGGATGGATTAAGTGGTGTTACAGTTGTAGAAGATCCTTGTTTGGCGCAGTGATATTCATCCATGATATGCTCCTCTTTATCAAGTGGTCATGATTTTCGCGGGATGCAAGTTAATATCCCCTAGAGCGATGTTATAGTTTTTATTGGATCTTTGATCTGTAATAGTACAGACGATCAGTCTGGTTGACATGTAATTTAGATATCTTTGCAATATGATAGTTATTGCTAGATGCTAGTTATGTTGGAGGTCAATTCCACTCATTGTAATTGCCGCTGAAATTTTTTCCAACATCTTGGAATGATTGATTTTTCATAAAATAAATAAATCATATGATATTGATTCATTCAATTATGATATTGTTGTTCCACATATTAGGTTGAGAAGTCATAACCATATACCTTATTTATCTCATGTTGTCCCTGTTCATGATAATACACATGAATTCCCCAATAATTAAGTTCAAGAACAATGAGGTACATCATGTCAGTGAACCTATTATCAGTGTTAATGTAATCTAAATTGTCAATCATTATCCACCGTATGGTTGTCAATCTATACTCAGACTCATGACTTGCTTACTTACTGGCATTATGAAATATGAAATTAATTTAGGGGATTGATCTAAACAGAAACACATTAAATACAACTCCACTACAATTTCCCACAATATAAATAGGAATGAACAATCCCTGATTATGTCACCTTAAAGCTCATATTGTAATTGGCGATTACTTCAAATTACTAGATGAATTTAAAAAATTACTCCTCCATTGCTACTTCAAAAATCTCTAATTAATACATTGTTCGGGATGAGATTTTCAAGTGACTATATCTATCTAAAGTCTTATGCGGATCTATCTTGAAAATTCCTTGGAATATTTATACTACAAGAAATAAAACTAATCCAGGAATGGAAATTTTCTTCAGATCTAATTATAATTATACTAAAAAATACTATTGAAAATATATTCTTGCTAAACAAGAATATATACTACATTATTTAGAATCTTCTCGTTAAATAAAAATAAGAAAAGGAAACTAATCATATTCCAAATAAAATATTAGTGGTATATATATGACATACCTAGTCCAAGTTAGTCAAAATTTAGCATGCGAAGTAGTTTCTTAGCTAGACCAAACTAGTCCGCTACAAAAGCCAAATAGCTAGCGATGTGCCACTACAAACTCACCAACGGCAATATAGCAGATAGCGCTACTTACCACATACCTTATACCATACCACAATCCTATAGAGAGGAATGTAATAAGTGAGCCACGATCACACGATCAATAGTCTATAAATAAAGATAGAGAAGAGCAAAAGGAGGGGGACTTTTACTACCAAGAACACTTGAGCAAGAATGATACTAACTTCAGTGTCGCAGCTTCTTCCCTAGAGCTCATCTTGAGGAATTTGAGAAGACTAGGACTCACCGTAGCTGATTCCGGGAACTATCATCACTCGGAAGGAAGTCGCGATATCAGTGGCACCGTCTATAGTGACTTGTGTTTCTTCTGGGGTTTTAATAGTCTATTGGGAAAGACTAGAACCCATACCCAGGCTATCTCCCGTACAACAAGATACGTAGAAAAACAGACGACCGTTACACCCAAGGGAGCCAACGAGCAAATAATTAGCTCTCTAGGCCAAGAAAGTTGTATATGTCCGCATCATTGCAAACTCATAATGCTAAAGATGGCCAACAACAGAGGTATGCTTCCATATTACAAACATGAACCCCTGAATTTAATGAATTCAGTACGTATATAATAGCTAAGTTTAAGCCAGAACCATATCCTTTTGTTTACCTTCTTTGACTACTTTACGCTATAATTTTATATTCAAACCCTATAAAATTTTTTAACATAAAATAAAATTAAATGAATTGAAATAAATAAAATGGATATGATGTAAAAGTAAATAATAATAATAATAATATTGGCTTTATTAAAGTGTTCATTCTTAGGTAAGGAACTAAAGAAAATAATTTTTGAGTTATAATATACCCAAAATTAGAAGATAGCGAGAAATCAAATTTGCACACTTAAAACATAACAATAATAATCATCAAGTAATAAATAATATTTAAGTAGTTACTAAAATAGTTTATATAATAAATTATATTGAAAATTATATAATTATTATGATATGATCGAAAAATATGTATACATCCTCGTAATATCAAAATAACAATTGAAATAAATATATTGATATTTGTCTATCCAATTTCCAATCATGAAAATTAAAGAATACTATAATAATAAGATAAATAAATAAAATGAAAATAAGAAATTTAAATCAATAAATTAATCAAGAAGAATATACAAAATATAAGTGAAATGGGTTGGGCGGCTACACCCCACCGCGGGGATAATACGTGTTCCATTTCTAATTAACAAAGACTGACTAACCCTTTATTTAATATTGGGAATGAGACACGTATGTGTCCCATAAGGCTGCACATACAAATAAAATAAAAGAAAATTTGTAGGTGTTTTGATAGGAATGATGGAGTTGCGATAATTTTGAAACAACGAAGTTACATTCAATTGAGGTGAGTGTTTTCATTGCCCTAACATTACTAAATTAAAAAAAATGATAATATATTATACTTGTTAATTTAAATATACTACCCGAAGATTTTAGATTCACTCATCATAAATATGTTACGATAATATTGCTCTTGATTATGTTAATTATGTCATTTTCACATTAATTACCTACGTCATGTACTTTAACGCACTGTGCATAATTATTTTGATATATATTGTGTGTGATTGATTGGCTTGCATTTTATATTTCCGTGTCAAACTTGATTTCGTGCTACTTGATTACTTGTGTGTGACTTTTGAGGTCCCAGACGCGATTGTAGTTCGGTCAATATCGACGGGTAACGGTATACACCAGACCGTACGACTAGGTCGACTACATGTTTTCAAAGATTTGAACAACACTGGAATGTGTGCTAGAACCAAAATTTCAATTAACTAAATAATTATTTATGAAAATAAATAACAGATTTAAGTAAACAAAAAAAAGAGTAGAGAATTATACAAACAAAGGAAAATGTTTGGAATTGATCTAGAGGAGAGATGAAGATATTTGTCCTTAATTACAAAAATGCCTCGTAGTGTGTGACGGTTCGATGACGTTCTGAATTCCAGTATACAACTGCTACAGTTTCTACTCTGCGTAACTTAGCAGCAGAAATTAGCTAACCAATTCAGTTCCTTACTCTCAGATCAAACATGAAGAACTCGAAGAATATGAAGAACTCGAAGAACGAGAAGAACAAAGGAAAGAGTGGAGAGGAGGATTGTATTTATAGTGTGTGTTAGAATGAGGCTAGGGGTAGCCTTTTATAGGCAAATGTGCACTAACGGCTAGAAGGTAATCCTGGAGCAATCCACGTCTTTTCAATTGTGAAGAGAACAATCCACGCCCTGCAATGAACAGGGAGAAAAATGAGAGCATTTTATGTCTTTGCAATTGGGAGGGTTGACCAGTTCAAAAATCAAATTCCAAAATGACCTACCTGAACCGAACATTCCAGAGGCCCAAGCCATGCCCGACCTGTCCCAATCCAATCCGAACTGTGTGCATGTGGTCTTGAGTCAAGGTTTCCTACTAGTTGATATTCCTAATGTTGTCATACTAGCCATTATACTAGTCATATTTCCTTTCCATTTCCAATGTGGCATTTCTAATATACCACAAACCCAAAATATTACTCTTTAATTAATCAATTTTGAGTCCCCGTTTCTCATTTAAGCGAAACCCAAATTTAACATATGAGTGTACTACAATATAGTAATCACGGAGACAACGCTCCTTTATTCCGGTGTAAACGGTGGCCTGAGCCCATCGGAATCTTGCCCTGAAAATTTGGTTCCAACAATACGTAGATTCAGCGGAAGAAAAGCGTTGAACAAATCAATGAGCTCGGGATGCAAATGGAGGCTGAGACTCCGGATACTGGAATAGAAGAACTCAAGGAGTTGAACTTAGTCAAGAATTTTCAAGAAGAAGATGACAATTCTTAGGATTCAATGGCGGAAAATAGGTTTACCTACTGTGGAGATGCAACTCAAAGAAATAGAGTCAAAATTTACTGTTGAAATTCAAGGGCTCTGACACCGGGTCGAACTTCACAATGAAAAAATTTAGGCTCACTGGATAAAACTGAAAAAGACTTGGCTCAAATCAAAGAAGATATTTCATCTATGAAGGAAGACCTCAAAATGTGTATGGCAATGGCGCATGTGAAGAATTGATGGTATTCATCTAAATTGTCCATTAAATTCACTTCTTTGGAGGATAGCAAGGGCAAACATGCAAAGTATTAAATTGCAACACAATTCTCATCATATTCTTAGCAAGTTGAAGCATTATTTCTTTTACTATTAGGGTTCAACTATCATTGTTTTTTTTGCAAGAATCATTTGGACTCAATGTTCACAATTAATGCTTCAAGCAAGAAGGAAGATTTCTTGGGATTTTGGGATAAGTTTTATTTGAGAGCCTTTGGTCATTGGTGAACTTGGAGTAGTATAAATAGGGGATGAAATTAGAAGTTCAAACATGCCTCAAGCATAGTATTCCATTGCTACTTGCTTTCTTCTCCCTTTAACTCTCCTTTTGTAATTGTAGAAGCCAAATCCCTCTTCTTTATTTTACCTCATAATTCCTTCATCAGTGGTAGGCAAAGCCTCGTAATACTTTCTTCACATATAGTGAAGCTTCCGGTCTCCTCCGGCCGTGGATGTAGGTCAATTTGACCAACCACGTAAATCCTCTTGTCCATTATTTATTTATTTTCTTTAGGTTGTCTTCGTTATCCATCTTTTGGGCTAATAGACACCTCGTGGGATTCGTATTCTTAACCAATTGGTATCAGAGCCATATCTCATTGTTTGATTTATTAGCCACCATGACGGTAACAAGGACTTCTATTGAAAAGTTCTACCGGAGTGTAAACTTTGGTATGTGGCAACTCAAGATGGAAGCCATCCTAAATCAGGATGGATGCGAGGTAGCCCTTGAAGAAGTGGAGGAAATGCCAGCGGATGATTTTGGTGATCTAGACAAGAAGGCTAGATCGGCCATTATTTTAAATCTCTCTAGCGAGATTTTGCAGAAATTTGCTTGTGGGATCAGTTGAAATCTACATACATGAATAATACAATAGAGAATCACCTCTATTTGAAACACAAGTTGTACATGTTGAAAATGGCAGAAGGTACATCTATACTCTCACATTTTAATAAATTTGATTCCATCATTTTGGATTTGGAGAATGTAGATGCTAAAGTTGACGAAGAAGATCAAGTCATTTTATTGTTATGTTCTCTTCCCCATTCCTTTAATTATTTCAAGATATTATGATTTACGGAAAAGTGTTGGTCTCATACAATACTATAAAATCTGCATTGAAATCTAAATAGCAGCTTGATAGGGACATTATGGGGGAATCGAGTGGAACTCATGCTGAGGGTTTGTTTGTTAGGGATAGAGGTGAAAATAGAGATTCTGTAGGTGGTAGATCTTAAGGGAGGTCGAAATCTAGATACAAAAATAAAATTAGCAAGAAAAGGGCACATTAAGGCTGGCTGTTTTAAATTGAAAAATAAATAAAAATATAAAAATAAGCAAAATAGCATCAATGTTGGTGAAGCTAGTGTAGAAGAAGATGAGAGTGATGGAATCGTATTTGTAGTCATGGATAATAAATCAAGTTCTTCTAGTGAGTGGCTCTTAGATTGGGGTTGTTCTTACCACATGAGTTATGATATGGGGTGTTTTTCCACTTATGAAGAATGGGATGGTGGAATTTTTTAATGGGTAATAATGCTCCTTGTAAGGTTGTTGGTAGGGGAACAATTCAAACCAAAATGTATGATGGCATTATTAGGACACTCACTAATATTATATGTTCTTGACATAAAGAAAAATCTCATCTCTCTTGGCACTCTTGATGCTCTCGGGTACATATATTCAGGTGATGGTGGAATTCTTAAAATCTGTAAAGGTGCTCTTGTGCTAATGAAGGCCTGCAGAGTTGGCAATTTGTATGTTTTTAAGGGATCTACAGTTGCTGGGGCAGTGGCCGTCTCAACTTCCTCAGATGAAGACATCTTCAAATTGTGGCATATGCAGTTGGGACATATGGGCGAGAAAGGCTTAACATTGTTAAGCAAGAGAGGTATA
>JAULKJ010312576.1:0-19650 GCA_032355405.1 Rubia balearica | reverse complement strand
GAGCATTCTTGGGTTTTCATCCTAACTTCACACAATTTTCTTTTTAAAGATCACTCTCGCCTTTTTCAACACCATTTGGCCTCTCATTTTTGCATGGGTTGTCCTTTTGGGTTTTCAACCTATCCAGGCTTCCCAATTTCGCTTAAGTTTCCATTTTTATTTTTCAGCTTAGCGGGATCTTTTTTTAAAAAAAAAAATGAAAACGCTCTTAAGAGAGCTACTTGCTACATATTATTTTTACAAATCATAATAAGTATCATCTAATTCCCCTCCCTCGCACTTAAATCTTGCTTTGTCTTCAGTGCATGTACACATTCTAGAACACGTGTCAATGAGAGGAAACGAGAAAATACAAACAATGATAAATGGAAGCAAAAATCTATCTTAGTGGTACAATCATGGAATCTAATGAACAAACTACCATCACCGCAACATACGACCCATAACCTCTAATCAAAAAAAATTAATCACAACCACTGTCATACACAACAAATTGAATCAAGAATTGAATCACATTGGAGGGTTATCCCTTTGCTTTCAAGTTGTGTCTCTCAAGGTTTTGAAGGTTAAATGAGTTTGGGTGGTATTCCGAGGGTGGTAGCGAAGAAATATTGATGTGAAAGAGGGAGGGTGTGTGAGCTTCAAGGATCGTTCACGTCTACACGCCCCATAAATTTGGGGTTTGGTTCTTTCTCCTTGTCCAAAATTTTGAGCATCGCGAACTATGTACGTATACATGGTCCGTGAGTTGGACTTCTCCTAACCTCATTTGCTCACTTTCCTCCAAAAAATGAATGCTTCCTAAGAGACAAACATGTACACCAAGCGTAATAGTGTTCCAAAACAAAAATTGAAATTGAAAAATACACCAAAATCAATAATTATGTGCAATACAATAGAAACGGACATTTTTTCCTCCCTCACACTTATAACACACATACTCCTCAAATAAGAAACGTGATATGAAAAAAAATATGTAAACAAAAAAAATTGTGAAATAATCACTACCTAATGCATTATTCTCACCTCAATGCCCTCAATTTCTACCACAACTGGCAATTCATTCCAAACCATTGCAAATCTACACTAAACAAGTATCAATCAACATCCACTCAAAGAAACAATGAGTGTGCAACCTAGGTTGTGTATTTGTTGGTAGTTTAGGTTGTTGATTGTGGTGGTTTCTTATGGTTTTGGGGTAAGAGTGGGAGGATAAAAGCGGAGATTTTTTTAAAAAGAAAAACAAACTGTATTTTTAAGGCCCAGGTTGCCTCTTGAGAATCTCCATATTTTTAAGGTTGTCGAAACGACCCTAATGTTATCCATATGATGGAGTTTTGTACACCATCACCATAGGAAACCAAAAATGGAGAGGTGGGGGTAATAGTATCCTACAAAGTCTCACTCGTTGAGCCTCTCTTTTCCACATTTTTTTTCTTTTTCAACAAAAAATTGGAATAGTACTGCAAGGTTTTTTGGTGGGAACACCAAGAACTTAAGAAATACCTACTACGAAGCATAAAAAACACACAAAATGGCACAGAAAAAACACAAAAACACAACAAGAAAAATAATATCCAAGCTTCTCTACCAACTAGTATGCTAGCTACCAATAAAAATTGGTCTGGTATCCCCAGCAATGGCACCAAAATTTGACCGCACCCGGGGGTCATTCTTTTTATCAAATTACCTGTGGAAAAGTTCAAAGATAATAATTTGTAATGTTTCTCCTCAATTGTGTGTCAAGAATAGCTAGTACTACACATGGGGGGGGGTTTGAACTAACAACTACAACATGCAATTAAAGAGAAGTAAAATATTGATTAACTAGTCTTGGGGAGCGTTTGCTTAACATGACCGATTTAGATATTTGACCCTAGATTCTATCACATATAGACATATAAACCTAATATCATGCTTATGTCACATAGTGTGGAGATGTTCGGGAAATTCCAATGTTTTTCACTCAAAAGTCCGTCTCCCTTAAAACTATTTCGCCACATCCATAATAAGGGATGCGCTTCAATCCTTCTGACTCCATATTTCATCCCCATAGTCTCACATTCAATGCTAACAAGCCTCTTCTCTAAAAACTTGAAGCCTCCATAGGCGACACTGTTAGATACAAGATTGAGCCTAATACATCTTGGCCTCTCCACTATAGACACCAACCCTAGGCCTAGAGACGCAAAGGTATCGATGCCTTGTAATGATTCTAAAGTCGATACGATCCTAGTCGCTACAAACTACAATGCTCAATTACTGATATAAGCCAGAGTTTTCCACGTTAGGAATTTCTGTTTCTCCTGACATGCAATCACTCACACAACTAGCCAAGTAGAATTAAAGTCTTACGATCGTCTCGGTTCTTTCAAGGTAGAATGAATATACTCATCTCCCTAGTACTCTCAAGACTAAAATATCTGTAATCTAACACTCCCAAATTAGCATTTTAGCCTAGCATGACATTATAATATGAATGAAATCATGGATGCATCATAAAACATATCATGACATGAATCATATAAGAATAGAAATATTAAATTATGCACAATATTCATAAGCAAAGAAACTTAAGGCAATCTAGAATCTTACAAGTCCTAATCAAGTCATGAATACAAATACAATCCCAGGAAAATAAATTAATCTAGAATAGAAAATCTAATGGATTAAATATACATCAATGGTAGAAATGAAGAAATAGAGAAATGAAAATTACCAAAATGAGATTTCACCTTCTACTCATCAAATCAAGATCCTAAGCAAAAATCATTGATGGGTTATGAAAGCACATCATGTATCTAAAAGAACCCATGAGAAAGATGAAGAAACTAAGAAAAAATAATGAAAAACTAGGGTTTTGGAGGCTGAAATCGGGCTCAAGAAAGATGAAGAAAGGAGGAGGCTTTTAATAGATGGAAGAGAGAGGGGGAAAATGGAAAGAACAAAAGAAATGGAATCGATCGATTCTTTGGTTCTAGGCACGGTCTGTGCCAAAGAACCATCCAGTTCTATGGTTCAGGCATGGGTCGTTCCAACCCATCATGCTTTTATATGCCCAAGACACAGGCCGTGCAATCAGTCTTAAGAAACCGATCGAACCTATAGTCTTAGGGGATGGCACGTTCAGATTTGCACAGCTCGTGCAAACATATCGTACATTTATATGCACAAGACACATCTCATGCATAATTGCACGGGTTGTGCAATCAGTCCCAATGAACTTATCGGTTCCAGAGTCTCAGGGGATGGCACATTCAGATTTTCATGGGTCTTGCACCATCTTTGTCTTCAACTTGTTTGCTCCCCTACGATTGAACCACTGATCAAATTTGGGAGTTCTTGTAGTCTATTTTATAGCACTTGAGAAGATGAATCCAATGATGTTGTTAATAGGGCTGATTATTCTCTGATCTTTCCCTAAACTCAGTTCCTACTCTGTATCACTCTTCATCCACTTCCTTGCCTTCCTTCTTTTACATCTTCTACCAATTTTGCAGGTGGCCTTCCTTTTACTACCCTATTTATGAATTTACTTCCTTGATCTACTTTTGTAGTCCTTATGAGAAATCTACAAATAAGCTCACAAAACAAGATCTAGATGCTCGTAAGTACAAAATTTCATTAGGCTCATATTAGGCTACAAATGGGGGTTTTAGATAAGAAAACCAACAGTGGTCATCTAAAACCCTTATGATGTAAAAACAATCTAAACCCTGAAATATACCCACAAAATATAACAAAAGAGATGTTAAATGTCTTAGAAAATACATGCATTTGACATCTCATCATCGGAATGGCCATTCAAAGTGCCATTACACGGTAATTTATTATTTCTACCTTGAAGTTGTTGTTTCATAGTTTGGATATTGGAACATGTACTCGTGGAGTAGTTGTAAAGAACGACGGCTACAAACAACCTATTCATAACTGACGTAAGTAAATTTTTTCCAAAAAAGGTGCATTTTTTTAGGAATGACTTTATATGTTTTTCTTATGTTTTTAAAGGCTTTAGGCCATTTAGGTTGAACTCACCTTGCTGATTTAGCTTTCTAAAAGTGTTTGCGAAATCCGGGTATTCCTTGTCAATTGAAGGTATTACTTCATACTCTTCCCCTTTTAAAATATGCTGGTTGTTCGATCCAATCATTTTTCCTCCACTGCCCAGTCTAACATTTGTGACCATGTGTGATGCTTAATTATTTCCTTTCAAGCGTCGAAGTCATTGTTGAGGGGCATAGGGCGGCCGGAGAGAGGGTTAGACAAAATGTAGGAGCGAAGGATAGTATTATGAATGAGGATGCATTATCGGGCCTAATCATTCCTCTCTGAACGGGTGTGAAAGTGGGTTGCTAGTTTCTAGTGAGCATGTGTGGAGCCCTTTGTCCCATTTTTTAGTGTGTATGAGCACAAGTTTTTGTATGGGTATACTTTTCTTGTCTTGGATTTGTGGTGGTGTTTTGGAGGCTTACAGGATCGCTCTCACTCAGTTCCATCCAAGAGGTGTGGCCGTGATGAGTGGGTATGAAAAAATATGTAAGAATGTTGGAAGGATGTTAAAGGTCAGTGGTTTTATTAGGTTTTTTCACCTTTGGAGTGTTGGCAAAGAAGGAATGTATACGTTGTACCCATTGTGTCTGGGATTCACCTTGTGCAAAACTTTCCCAGTAATTATGCATCATGGATAGAGAGGTATTTTTATGTTTGGTGTGTGGATGGTAAGCATATGCCTCTATGGAACTTTATTTTTCCATATGATAGGCACTCTGATAAGTTAGGGAGATTAACTGATAAGATTCATATCGTTAAGGATTTAGCTTTGTATTCTTTGAAGATAGTTCACCCAAATAGGAAGCGAGATTGCCGAATTTTTAATAATGTCCTGATGTTTGTGTATTTGACTTTTATTGAGTGTTATTGGGCTTATTATATGTTTTTTTTATTAATGGTTCATAATTTTTTCTCATGAAAGGGTTTGGCAAAGATTGATCCTCCCGGGCCCAAGGAAATTAAGAAGGAATCTAAGGGGAAGTACGGAGATTCCCAACTGAGCACTCGAGCACAAAAGAAGCCACTAAATGAAGGGGGGTCTAACAAGGTGAATGCTACCCAGCGAACTGGTGGAGGGGCCTCTAGTTTTGGGGGCCGTAGGCGTGAAGGTAACGAGGTTTTCTCCGTTTCTCTTGTTGTGGTGAATGTGAGGAGTGGGAAGGGTGAGTTAATAAGGGAGGTGATGGCTTCTACTGGTTTGGCTCTAACGGACTCGAAGGATCCTACAACAATGTTTAGATCAATGGGCGAGGTATGGTATTTGAGTTTTATATTGGTCAATATTGTTTGTGGAGCTTATGTTTGTTAATAATGGATTATTTGGTTTTCAGTTGAGCGGTGCTATGGTGACTATGGCTCAGCGCACGTCTACTTATATTGAGGGGAGGAAGGGTTTGTGTGGGTAAGTTGGAGGCAAAAGTAGGCATTTCAAAAAGAAATGTACTAGTTTGGAGATAGAGGTGGCTACCGTGAGGAGCGTGTGAAAAGAAAGAGAGAGTGAATGGTGTGATGGTTGAACTCATTGAAATGCGACATGGGGGTCTCCCATATCCTAGGTATTCTCATGTTCTTGTAAAAAAGTTGCTAAAAACAAAGAGTTTTTTTTACTTCTTTGCCCAAATGTATGCTAAGATTGCAGACGTGGAGTGGTGGCATGCATGAGCAAATATACATGCCCATAAATCTAATTTGGTTGTTACGGGGTTGGATGATGCTATTACAATAGCTCAGTGTTTGGTGATCACGAAGCGGAAATTGGACGAGGCCTAGGATCATAAGGTTGAGGATAACAGACATTACTTTTATCTTCTTAAGGAATTAGGGAGGATATCCTTCATGTCCTTTCTCTATGAGCTTGAGAGGTGCGAGATTGACAAATATGAAGACAATGACACGGAGGAAAGAGATTTTCCAACTAATTTCTTTGGAGTTGTTTTGTTATACCAATGCACCAAAGGGAAGTGACGCGGAGATGGCTGAAAATGTTTCCACCAGGTCGGGTAGTGGGAGGGATGGGAGATGCTTATATTGTACTTTAGTTTGTAATTTTGGGATCCTTGTCAGTTTGATAGAGTTTTTACTTTAATGAAACGTTTATGTTAAGATTTATTGTATGTATGACTTCTCTTTCCTGTTCATGGGACGTGCTTTATGTCTTTCTAATTATTATTTTGTAGAATATTTGGGGTTTTTTCCCTCGAGGATTATAATTCTTAGTGGCTGATCTTGTGGAGTTGTCGGGGTGTGGGCTTTTATCTCTGGGAAAGGTTGATCAAGTAAGAATTTCAATTGAGGAGGATGTGTTTTAGGACCCTGTGGCTTCAAGACTGGTGGTTGTGCACTTGTATTGCTAGTTGGTAATTTTCCATACTTATGTAAAGTTGTGTGCAATTTCCTGAAGACCACACTAATGTAGGTTTTATTGAGAACAACCCGCGAAGTATTTGGAATTACTTGTGGATTTTAGCTTATAGCTTATGGTTGTGAGGTTGGATTAGGTTGTTTAGGGGGGGTGATAGTTGGATTCGAGCTTAAAAAGACAATGAGATAAATATTTTCCACTTGTATCATTGGCTAAAGTTTCCTATGCATATGGTAAGTTATGATTTATCTTTCTAATCTTATTGCCAGTTTGGGGTGATCTTCGTTATTGATAAAGTCTGCAGGTGCGTGGCCTGCTTATGTCATATCGAATTACAAAGATAATTTAATAAGGGATTGTTATGTGAAGGTTCATTGAGGGTCATAGGTTTGGGCTTAGGTTTGTAGATAAGAATTACATGTAGGTGTGGATTATTTGGGTGTCTGAGAATAATGCCGCTCCATTTTTCAAGACTGCCTATTTGGCTTATTAGTTTCTAAGAAAATGTGTGAGCTCATCTTTTAAATATTTTAGTTATGAAGATTTTTGAATGTTCGAGGCCAGGTTGTGCATGTATAAGGGGCTACATTGTGATGGTAAGATAAGATAATTGTTTTAAGGGGTAATTCTTTAGTAGCTTCTTTGTGGGGCGGAATAGTTTATGTGTTTTATGATTTTGTTACAGTTGTTTGGGATATCACAACTATCCATGGTTTGGTAGGGCACACCACCGGGTATATGGTAGCTAAGGTTGGTTGGAGGGTTTGCTTCACTTAAATGGGGAGCTAGTACCGTTTTTGTGGCTTGAGGCTGTTGAATTATACTGTAAGTGTTTGTTTATAATAGTTTTATGGTACGGGTCTGTATTGTATGTGTTTTAATGTGTGTGTTTTAGTATTTTTAGCAAGATTAGCGAATGACATTAGTGAATACATAGGTGATGTGGATGATGTTGTCATGACATCATCTCGGAAGCCTGTTGAACAGGCCCGAGGAAGGACTCACTTGAGATTAGTGGCCCATGTCTTCTCCACATTAGTTTGGCCACTTATGTGCATGGTATATGTCGAGGGGGCCTTCAAATTCGTCAGGTAAATGTCATCTGGACTTTTGTAATCAACACTCAACAGTGTATTAATGGTCCAAGGGCTTACTACAGTTTCCATATATTTGACCTTGGTGGTGTATGAACCACCTTTCTCTTAAGTCAAATTTTTATAAACTTGACAAATTTTATCAAAATATGCTAGATCGATCATACACAACAATGATTTGCAGCATTTTTGTTCAAATTTACAAATCACATCAGACAGGCCTAATCTAATGATATCATTATACTGAACACCATAAGAGTCCAAAAACTTAGCAAATTGAACATAACTGTAATATCCAACCTCGCATTATTTGATGAAAAAAATGAGCAGTCGAACCAATTGTTATTTCTTCTCTACATCATCGTATTTGTCTTTCGAGAAGTTTTGGCCACTTGTGTCGAGTTTGTAGCCATTAGGTTGTGATGGAAGATGTGTGTTTCTCATAAGTGTTGAATGAGGAACGGCCTCAGGAAATGTGAAAATTAAATTAAACATATAAAATAATTTAATTTTTTATAATTGGGGCACATTTTTTCTATTTTGAATGTACACCCAATTTAGGAACAGAGTTACTTTGAATAGGTTAACCAAAAATCATAACAGGGTTCTGAGTTCAGAATTGTTATCGGAGAATGTGGCCAACTACAAATTTAGTAAGAGTTGGTGTACATTAGCCAGTTTTTTAACACAAGTATTCCCGACACCCGAACCCATAACTTAAAGGAACTATAACACAAAATCATCTTAAATGGGATTGTGAAAGAGATGATAAAATATTGAAGAAATCATCCAATAATGAAAAAAAATTGCAACAAATTTTTAATCCATTCTAATGAAACTTATATTTGCAAAGGGACGAAGAAGAAGTATCGGAGGGGTGTTATCTAAATCACTATCGTCTGCATTGGAGTCTGGAATTTACCCGCAATCAAATCCATTATCATTTTGAGTAGGTTGAACATGAGTGGTTAAGGAATGAAAGTTGGGTCGATGTTCCATTTGGAACTCTTATAGCTCTTTTCTTACGACCTCCATTTGTCCTGTAAAAAATCTAAAACTTCACAATCCCGTGGATAACTCTCCTCTCTTCACCTAGATATGTCAGATGCACATTAGCGAACTCTTGTTTAAAATGAAATTCCATAAGACCTTATCCAGAATAATACTTACAATTAGGTGATGATGATGAAGTACCTATCATACCTTCTCGATACCTTTTGGGACACCTCCCACTAGCATCTGCCCAGTTCTTAAGCTGGTAATTGTTGCTTACTAGGTCAACTTCCAAAAGTTTAGTATCAATCCAACTTCGATCATAGTATACCAATAGTAAGGTCTGATCAACAATGATCACTATTTTCTTCCTGATCACCATTGTAATCAATCCTCTATATGGAAATTCTTTCTTACTTATGCATGATGCTTTTGACATGTACCACAAGATTATAAACCCTAAGTCGATGGGATTTTCTCCAAAATGTATTAGAACAACATTAGACTGTCTATGGTTGGTTCACACATGTGACCACCAAAGGGTAGTACATTCATAAACATTCACTCAAACACTAAACGTTACTCCATATTTATTTAGCCAAAATCATATGTCTAAACTAGTCTCAGTGTTTCACCTCTTAACTCAAAATAGTTCTTGGCCATTTTTACAGGATATATTGGTTTGTTGTTAGAAATCCTGGCCATGATTATTGTTAGTAAACCTTATATGGTCCATCAGGTGTGTTAAGGCTTAAGTGGGGGTCTGTGTAAGGGCACCCAAGCACTTCATTGATTGTAAATTTAATAACTAGCACAACCATTATGTTAACCATAGTACTACTAGGGTTACTAGCACTAAATTTCAATAAAACTGAATTACCTCGTCGAGATGGGTTGGGAAATCTACAGTAGTCAACATTGAAGAAAATGGGGACAAAAATACTGCTGGACATAATCAAAATTCAAATAAATCACGGGTTCGGGTTTTACCACTTTTTTTAGGTACACTTCCAACGTAACCACTGGTTATATCTGGTTTCAGCCCCATTGTTAAAAAAGTTACGAGTTGCCAGAGTCGGCTGTAGTTCATAGATCCGACAATCCCAACTCCCAGAAACAACAGTGGATTGAGTTTGTTGGCTAGATTTACCCTCGTTCTTCGAGCAAGCCATTTCTCTAGGGTTGTGTTTTTTGTAATGATTGGTTGTGCGAGGTTCCAGGCTTCGGCCACTTGATAAGATCTACAATGGTTGTGGCTGATTAACGATGGGCATTCCTAGACTATTACACCCCCTCCAACGAACGACTGCTAATTCTTCCAATTTCGAAGGATTTTTCTGGAAAAAAAACTTTCTTTTTTTGAATGCGAAAAAGGGACATTTAATTTAAAATCACACCGTTAGATAGATTCTGTTAAATTTTTGTTAGGCCTCCAGCAAATGATAGATGTTCCGTTATCGAAACAGATGGCACCATTTCACAATTCCATTATAGATCCGAAATCAGAAAATTTTGATCATATCCATAAATGAAAACCTACACAATATCTGAATTCGGAACGACGATTTGGTCTCATGTTATACCATCATTGTTCATTGGAATTTATTGGTTTCCTTGGTTCCAACTCTAACCCCTCCTACCCTTATACTCAAACTCCCCATCTCTTCTCCATCTGCCCAAACATATATCATCACTAACCGTACAACATTAGGATGGATTATCGTATTCACCACACCATGCAGGCGGAAATTTATATATGGTAGTGGATTTGAGAAATCGTGCAAGGTATGGTGCAGATCTTGGTGTCATTTTGGTAGTCCACCTTCCATCAACATCAATAATCATCTTCAAGATACACACCTATTTTTGCTATCCGAGTTCAAGCTGGAAGCCTTTCTATGTCATGTTTCCCATAATAACTCAAAGATCACATTTTGATCTTATAAATAGTTGATGTGATTGAGACCATTTTGATGATTAATATAATTGATCGTGGAAAGTTTGGTTCTATGGAACGTTTTCTTGCCATGTCATGAAAACTCGATGTTGGGGTTAGGTTTTTTGATAGTATGTCCAAATTTTGTAATTCTCGATTAGAGTGGTTAACATGATTTATTGTTTAGTTAATTTTGGTTAATATAACACTTGTTTTTAGGACACATACCCTGTAAAGGTAAAACAAAAGCAACCCCTCAAAGATACAATAATATCCCAAATGGGAGAAACCATGCCATTGAATTCTCAATAGCATGGTAACCTTCATGGGAGTGTTACTCGAACACATTGTCAAGATTTGCAATAGAGGTTGAGTCTAAATGAACTCACCTACTTGGAGTTTAATATATTATGAGTCATAATTTTAGACGAGCGGTGTCAACATTCATGTTGAATTGGCAAGGTATCATGTACTCATGTAAACATAAAGTACGAGAGTTGGCACATATTCCTAGATGACTACAAGAACACGCTCAGGTTGGAATGCAAGGTAAATCTTCACATTAATATCCATCAATATATTAAATCTATCATCCTTGTATCTAATTTTACATAGAAATGGTCAATGGTGGATAGATACCATTCGAAATAGTTGCTCTGAACTTGGAAGTGAAGGAGAATTGAATAATGGCAAAATGCCGCTGGTACCATTTGAGTAATTTGGCAAATGATTACATCTTTGGCGACCATAAATATGAGTGTCCTTGGCTAGCCAACACTAATATTTTATTGGATAGTTGGGAAACTTTCAAGGCGAGATATTTGCAACTAGAAGTGGATGTGAGTTTCGATGCACTCTTCACTTTGTGATTTAAGTTTATTATCAACTTTTTTCTAAACATACATAGGGAAAAAGGGACACAAGGAGTGCTACAATAAAGAAGAACAAAACTCTGCAACGGATGAGCAGGGAAGGATACCAATTAGCAGAAGAAAGAATCATCAAGGAACGGCTTCAGAAAAATGTTCAAGCATTAATTGATGGGGGTTCGATGGAGGAGGAAGATAAGAAACAAGTTGAACCCATCAGACCAGGCCAAATAGAGTGACTTGAGCTATTCTTGAAGCAACAAGAGCTGAAGCATGGGGGATTTAAAAAAGCTAAAACACAAGAGCTTACTTCAAAAACTGTAAGGAGAATTATTGGTTACGCAATACACATTTGTTTTTGTCAATTCAAAATCCAATTAGTTGTTCCTTTTATGTAGGAATAAGTAAAGTTCAAGCAACAAGAAGGTGATTTTATTCCATCACAAAAGTACGATGTATTGTGCGAGGAAACCAGAGCAGATGACTATACAATGTATTGTGCAAGGCAATTGGAAAAGATGACCGCCTGGGCAGAGTGAGAGGATACGGTTCATACATCTCAACGGGAAGTATTCCAAGGTGTGTGGGTTTCCCATCACCAAATGTCAAACAAAATACGGAAGTTGGAATTGAATTTAGAAATAATAAGGTGGAAACCGGAAGAAATACATGCTAATTGTTATATTAGCATGACACACGAGACTATACCTTCTTGATAATTTGGATGACATAATCCCCAAATGGGACCCTCTTTGTGAAAGGTCCAGAAACTCCCCGTCTCTGGTAGACATTGAAGTGAATTGAGAATGTATGCATCATACAGGACTACTGCTCGAGTAACCCGACAATTTGGGGGCACCCATCCAGGTTAGTTACAAGCCCCAAAGACTTCATGGAAATATTAACGTATTTAATCCTCACTACCCGTTCATACTTTTTAATCTCCAGTACCATGCAAACTATATCTCATTCATCCACCAAAGGAAGGGGTTCTGACGAATGTTGTCGATAGTACAAGAGGAATTGAACATGTTTCACAATTTCATACCCATTTTGTGTGCTATGGTGGGTTGATGGTAAAATTTCCAAACGTGCCTGAAATACGTGTACCTGTGACGCAAGATGGCTATACAAGAATTGGAAAGGTAAACGGCTAGCCCCTCCTATGGCCTACAAGGTACATCATGAAAAGGATACGGGTAACATCCAACCCAAAATTTACCACCGTTTCCAACCAACAAAGTTATCAACCAACAAAATCTACTAAACCAACATTGGTAAAGAAATTTTGATACCTAAAATACATATCAACACCCGAAATTCTTCCAACATGCGAGACCAAGTGAGGATGTTTCGCGCATTGATCGTCGAGCATCATAACAAATACTACATGAGTTCGTTACTAATGAATGGATTTCTAGGGTTCCACGGAACATTATTGATTATTGGCAAGATGTGAAAGACTTCTAGAAGTTTGACCATTTAAATGAACCTTTATTGTCAACCTTCCATGTAAGCACACAGATGTCGCCTCACCTATCAAGAAAATACTTTAACTCTTTTCTTCGTAGTGTGACTTTTGACTTTGTAACTATATTCTATTTTACTATACTGACTACAATGTTCTTAAGCACCTATTAAGTATCCTGATGTCGAATAAAACCCTCAATATTCAGAAACTGTGAATGGGATTTCTATGTCCACAAAGAATCCAACAAATTGGGCATTCCACAGAACACGGAATCTCCTACATTTCAAAGAGACTTCAAGAGGATAAGATATCCTTTTTTTTAGCACATTTGATGGAGAAGTAAATTTCTCCTAATTATTTGTCTTATTCTACTTGTACAATGATATTCATCGTATACACCTAAATGCTTAATTTTGTGCAGAGCTCACTGGCGTTTGGTCGCAATTAATAGGAGAACAATAACGATTTATTGGATGGATTCACTGCACTTTCCACCCATCGATTCATTTGTGGACATATTATGTAAAGCTTTAGGTGTAGATAGCTTAACAATAACCAAACCATTCAAACTTGTAGAAATTAAGTTAGCGCATAAAATAATTTCTTGACAATATTGTTTACATATCTCTCAACTGAATTTAATATTAACCTATGTTTTAATGCATGTAGTCCAAAAAATAACAAAGTAACTGGGAATGCGGGTGCTACACCATCTTGATTCTTGAACGCCACAAGATGAGTTTTGCATTTCGAAGATAATCCACTAGAGGGAGTGAGAATCAATTTCTTACATTGACACACATAGTAGTTCTTCATGTATCAATATATATAATTCTCACAAATTATTTCCATGTGGCAATTTATCCTTCATTTTTAGGTGTTTGGAGATTATACACCACCATACAAGACAAAAGAAATGAACTTTTTTCTGAAACAAACCAATACCTTGAACTTTTCCAAACCTACCATTATATAAAGTTAGTGACTATGTATGACAGTTCTTAGAAACCCATACTAGGGTGATAACCATTTTTTGTGGTGGTTTTGAAATTTTTGTATGTAATTTAAAAAACCTGCACTATGTTCAAGCGACCAATGCAAGATATCAAATAGGTTAGATTAGCAATTTCCACATTGTTGTGTGCAGATGTTTATCTGTATTGGTCATTGAATGTGAATTAGTAAATTCCATTTTGAATGTAATAGAATTCCATATTATTCTAAATTATTTTCAAAATCGGATAGGTTAACAAAAGCAGATAATCACTACCCAGATACATATTCATGTATTGGAAAGTGTTTTAAAAAATAATACAATTTCAACAGTATCAATTTTGAAATGGAAACTGACGCTGTGACCAACTGATGTCGATCTGTAGTTCTGTTATTGGGTCCCAATTTTCCGACTTATCATAATCTGACATCGTAAGATCCAAACTCCAATTTTCCAATAACAATTAACCAAAACTTTTAACTTCTGACATCGGCTTACACTTAAGTTCAATTATATTTATTTTAAATTTGTTAAATTCACGTCCATTATAAATACTAGTTATTTAAACTTTCTAAATTTCAATCAATTGATTAGTTTTTTTTTACGATAAAATCAGTTGATTAGTGAACCTCAAAGGATAAACCATTTACATTTGTCAAATTTATAATTGTGAGGGGGAAAAGAAGTCCATGTGAAATTCAGTACTTGACCATTACATTAAGAAATTTGTGTTGCTTAGCCCTAAACCTACGCATATGCCTAGAGATTGGATAATTGTTACCTGGTTTTCAGTTATTAGTCATATGATAGTCTACATATTAATGTGTTAAGAAAGTCAAAAGGGGGTAACACGGTACACTGTGAGATAATCAGGGAGGTTACCACGTCGTGATTTATGTTAATTAGTCGGTGGAGGTTTGGCACAAAAGAAGTATACTTATGGGAACTAACTACTAACGGTTGGTTGCATATGGCGATTGCAAGTATTTCCTTTGTCTCGGGTTAAAATGCACAGTTTTTTTTCACGATTTTTAGCACACATTTGACTGTAATTATATGTAAAAAGTTAATATAATTTGATTTTTATTTTAGCACACATTTGATTTTTAGCACACATTTAACTACATATAATTTTGACCCATAAAAAGTTAATGTTTGGAAACTAAATATTACAATGAATCTAATATTATCGCATACAATAATAATATTCCCTCCGTTCAGCTAAGTTTGACACACTTTTTAGTCAATTTTCCCAAGCCACGTTTGACCATTTATAACTTTTGCTACATATGCTAATATCATGTAAAATTTTAATATTTGGAAAGTACATGCTACAAAGAATCTAACGATATCTCACAAGATAATATTACTACTTATATATTACATGAAATTTATGATCAAAAGTGACTTGAGAAAATTGACTAAAAAGTGTGCCAAACTTAGCTGAACGGAGGGAGTATTTGTGTATATATGTATTCAAATATGTAATCAAAGTTTTTGAAATTTGACTAAATTTCTAATTTTGTGCAACTTAACTTGGGATCGAAGGAGTAGTTCAGTTGGGTCCACATCGACCCACACAATAAAATGTTATTAGAGTTAATCAATTGTTGATTCTAATTGTGAGTTCATCACTTGAAAGACAGTCTTTCCATAAAATGGAAATACTAATGACTCAAGTGCAATTTAAAATAAAAAAACTGAAAATATGCAGGTCCAAAGCAATTAACGTCCAGGTCAAATTCGGGTTATAAACTACTTGGGTAAACACTAGTTTAGTGTGTTTGATTAAAGCCAGTAGCAATCAAAGTTTTTTTTTATTTTAAAGGCAGTTTAAATCAATTAAAAGCGATTCCGCCTTTGATGAAAATCAATTAAAGGCGGTTCTATTGTAGAACCGCCTTTAATTGGCTACCTTTATTTAGCCTGTTGACCCACTATATAAATAAATATCAACTTTTAGGTTGGTTCCATAGTTTTGTTCCCAACCTAATAAGGCTCCTCCTTAGGTTTTCACTTTAGCCTCCCTCGACTGCTATACCGTCATGTCGTCATCCACCATCAACCTCAACCATCACCCTCATGTCTGCCTCCAATATCGTCTCCATTGCTCTTCAACCCCTGCTCTCACCTCTATTGCTCACGCTTCCACCGATCTCACCTCTACCTGGAGAAAGACTCCGCCATGTCGCCCCCTAGAAAAGGTCATCGCATCGTCGCCTAGAGAAGGACACTGCATCACTGCCTGGAGAAGGGCTTTGCCTCTACCTCTCACCTTCCGCCAGATCTAGTTAGTTTGTTAGATTGAAGAAATTTCCAATTCAACGCTTTTGCTTTGTCCAGATTCAAAGTTTTGTTGAAGAGGTTTTAGATGTTGATTGTGTTTCACCGATTTCGGCAGCTTTTTTAAGACCTCATATTCAAGTTCTTAATTCGGAACTAATTTTGGATCCCAATTAAAGACGATTTTTTGAACCACCGGTTTTCTAACCGCCTTTCATCGTTAACGATCAAAGGTGGAGCCAAAAAAAGGTCACCCAAAAAGTGAGTTCTCTAGTCTGATATAACAGCCTTTAATAGGTATGTTCTCCACTAGTGAAATTCACTCGTCTATTTAAGGTAAAACTTCAGATTTCTTTCCATTTCTCCAAACTTTACATCAGCTCAAATTTCAATACATTTTATATTTTATGATTTATTATCTATGTTTTAATCTAAAGTTTTAACCTTTTTTAGACTCCTTCTCTGATCTGTAATTTCTAAATATCTTCTAAAATGTTCAGTAAATTCCAAAAAATTCCAAAAAGGTGTCTCAAATAATTCCTGTTTTTAGAGATTACAGATAAGAGAGGGAGTCTCAAATTTCAATAAATTCCAAAAAAAATTAAATGAAAACGCAAAAAAAAAGTGACATATAACTTATAGAGAAAGTCTCAAAAAGGTGGTCAGTCTCAAAATACAGTGGCATGTCGTTAACTTATGGATAAGTTACCTGTCAGGAGACCTACTCTAACTTACATGTTACTCTAAATATATAATGTTTCTAACCAAAACTCAAGTGTTTCACTTGCAATTACTGCAGAGTATAAACCCCCTAACTTCTTGTTATTCTAATTAAACCCTATCTTTCTATATGCCTATGAAAAGTCGGTATTTCCCAAGATTTTGTCTTATATTTTTCCATTTTGTTTTATACTACCCAATCGTTAGATGAAATTATATTAAAATGAATATAATTAATATGATGGTTCGATATTTATTACAATTTATTACAACAAAATATCTATAATTTTGATAATATTTTAAAATAAATTTCATAATATAAATAATTATAATATGAAATTAAAAGTTATAAAATAAAACTTGTCAGGATTAGTCAACCGTCAAGTGTTTAACAAGAGATGTGTGAATTTTAAAACATCAAAATGTACAACAAAATGTCACACTGATATCGCAAATAATAAACATCAATATTTAAAATTAAAAAATAATTTCAAATAATTGAAACATCAAGGATACATAAAATAATAGTCTAATATTTGGAGGGAAAAAACATAGATATTAATTTTTAAAACGACATGTTGAAAAATCAATACATCAATCAAGATGAAAGTCTAAATTAGAAAGGAAAAATACACTTCTAATCCTAACTTTTGACTAAATGTGCCAATATAACTTTGCAAAATGAAAAGGCACCAAAATAACTCTAACTTTATGAAATATTGTGCAGTTATAACCTTTTGTGCTAATTCAAGTGTTAACTGGAGAAATTAGGCATTTTCCAAACTTGAAAGGTCTAAAATACCCTTTCCCGTTAAACTGGAAAAAATTCCCATTTTACCCCCTCTCTACCATATAAACGTTTATTCCCTTTTAAAAACGAAAAAATGGTCATTTCTTTGTTCTTCACGCTTAACCCCTCGCTTGTTGCCTCATCCACCGCCGTTGCTTTGGAACCACTGTCACTGCTCCTGCCCGCCACCATCCGCCACTATCTCCGATCTTTCCCACCTTCTTCCCTGTATTCTCTCCCTCCGCCATCACCATCGTTATCGCCTCCAACACCTACATGCTGATCACCACCTCCAACACCTCAGTGGGAGCACCAAATGGCCAGCTCTGAGCGTACAAACGGCGGTTAGCGAGCTCGATTTTCATATTTGAGCTGAGCACACCATTCCAGCTTCACTTCACTTTTCTTATATCTAGTCAAATTCGAGAGGCTGTTTCGAGAGGTCGGCAGAGACACGCGAGGTGGTGGTGCGTCGAGAGGTAAAACGTGATTTTTGAGGCTTCGTAGGCACTGATTATGGCGAATTTCATGGAGGGAGTGGCGGAGAGGATGAGAAGGGGAGCCTTGGGCGTGAACGTGGAGGCAAAGGAGCTTGGCGGAAATTGTGGAGGCAGAGGCCGAAAGAGAGGATGAATAGGAGGAGGAGGAAGAAGAAGAAGAAGAAGAAAGAAGGAAATAAGAAGAAAATGGGGGAAACGTGGTTTTATATCATTGGGGGGTTATTTATGAGTTTTTCATTTTTTATTTTAATTAATCCAGGGGGAAAATGATCATTTCATTACATTCTGGCCAAAATTTTCGTTGACAATTGAAATCAATGGCGGATAGGGTTAGATTAGTACATACATCAATAAGTCAGAGTTAGTTTGACACTTACTAATTTTGAAATGTTATATTGGCACTTTTTTCAATTACAAATAATAAATTAAGATAATAAAATACCACTACCTAGTGTAAAAAATTGTAGGGATATATACAAATATAACCCTACCTACTTGAATAAATGTCAATATAACTCTTAGATAATTTTTACTACAAAATCAACCCTAACTATATACTGCTAAGACCTCATTTCTGGCATTAACTTTGTACATCCAGTGTTGACTAAAATACCCTTTGGCCAAAAAACATAAAACATGTGTGGACAGTTATAACCTTATCAACTTTGCCGCTGCTTTGCCACAGCCACCGCTCCGGCTGGCCCACCGCCACCGTGCCAGAAAACAAATTAAAGTTATCACCGTGCCAGCACCTTATTGACCCTAACACCCCACCCACCACCTTCCTACCTCATCGGAAAACACCCCACCTTCCAGCCCGACCGGACAGAGCCTTCACCACTCGACCCCAACAACCACCATCTTAACTGCAATTCGCAGCAATTTGTTCAAACACCTACCATCTTCATTGCAATTCGGAGACTTCACCTTTACGCCCTAACACCCACCATCTTCAATGCGTCAGCCACCAGTGAACCAACAAAGAACTAACACGCTGGAGATCTTGAGCTTGAGTGAACACCGTGTCAAAGAACCAACGAAAGTGCAGAAATGACCTTGTAAAATATGAAAATGCAAAAATAACCCTGGAAATCGTTGACCAAATAGTCAACAGTAAATTTGGCTGGAAATCTTTAAAATGACTATTTTATCCTTGATTAAAAAATTCAAAAAAGAAAAAAACCAAAATATCCTCCCTCTTTATACCCCTGGAAAAAAATTTAGTCTTTTTCTCATTTCTCTATATTTTCTACCCCACCGAAAACCCTTTCTCTGTGGCAGCGATTTCTCATCCTTTTCCGACGAATCGGACTGTAGGGGGAGAGGAGGATCGGCGAGGGAGATGAAGGGAGGAGAGGAGAGGAGCCTAAGGTAGGGGCGAATCGGGTTTCAGAATAGCCTTCGCAGCGAATCGGCAGGGGGGAAAGGGGTAGAAGGAGAGAAGGAGTGGCAGTGAGAGATGAAGAGCGGCGGGGGGCTAGGGTTTAGGCAGGAGAGAGAAGGAGGTGCAGCGGGAGAGGAGGAGTGGCGGGGGCGAGAAGGAACAGCGGGGAACGGCGGCGAGGGAGCGAAAGAGCGGCTGGGCGCG
>JAULKJ010312565.1:0-10876 GCA_032355405.1 Rubia balearica | reverse complement strand
GCATGCATTTTAAACATATTTAACAGTTTTTTTCATTTCTAACCTGGTACTCCTTTTTGGTTTGATAGACCAGTTGGGATCATTATCCGCGTCTTCCAGCTGGGAGCATGATCCAGTTGCAACTTCAACGCCTAAAGCTTCTGTATCATCAAAGTAGTTGTCTGCCATAAGTTTTTCATTAGGGTACTGAACCTGCATGGTTGGAGTTGGGTTGTTAATTGGATATCTATTTGGATTTCATAGAAAATGAGAGAGATTTAGGTTTAGAGAATCCTGTGAATCTCTGAGTTTGGTGCACAATGTGTTGTCGTTGAATGCTGGTGAGATCAGTTTCCTCATTGGGGAAGATGGTGTTGTTTTGTATCTCTTTGAATACTCTCTGCTATCTTGGCATTCATCCTCTGGAACTGATTCCTTATCATTTTGAATCCTATGTTACTGCAGAATGTTTACATTTTTGTCTGTGTCCAAGTTTGGATCTTCTTGTTATAGAATATCAAACCTGTTTGAGATAGAAGTGGGAGAAGAGAATTCTGGGAAAATATCTTCATTTTCCTCCACTTGATTTGTGTGGTGAGTTAGGCTTGAGACTGGAGTAACCGTGTTTAAGCTATTTGTCATTCCTGGATTTTTATCATTGCAAGCTTTGAGTTGGAAAGGTTTAGAGTTCTGTCTAGGGGTAATCCAGTTTTGTGGGGATTCTTCTACCAGAATGGGTGACAATCCATTTATCTCCATGTCTATTGGCCTAAAACATTATGTCTCAATTTTCTTCCATTTTACATCCTGTATTTTTGTTTCTATTCTAGACTCCTGCCTATGATCAGTCCTAGTAAGTGCTTTTATATTTATGAGCATAAACCTTAGGAAAGTATTTGGGCAATTTCTGGGCATCTGATAAGGGAGTGTGTGCCACGGTGTTGTTCATTTTTTGGAAATCCATTTTAGGTACTTTGTGGCCATCAGCTTTAGTGGCAGTCTGTCTACACATATCATCAGAATGACCAAGTTTATGGCATTTCTTGCAGTAAACAGGGAAATCCTCATAGATGATATTGTAGGATTTATTTCTACGAATATATTCTAATATGATTTTAGTTGGTAGGGGTTTGGAAACATCCATTTTCACATAAAGCCTAATAGTGGAAGGTCTAGTTAAGTTTTTGGTGGGAGAGTCAGTAAAGCGCAATTCGCCTAGTTCTTTACCAATATGAGTAAGGACAATAGGGTGGAAGAAGTTTATCGGAGGAAACTCCACCATGAGCCACACAGGTGCTAGGGAGGACTCTTCGTCGTAGTCTAATTGTTTGGTCCATTTAAGAACTCTCATGATATTTCCTCTCAGCGACCATGTTCTCTTGAGCCAACATCGATGGTAGTCTTCATCCAAATCAAAAGTGATTCAAATGTGACGACCATCCTACGATGTGAGCTTCCCCCTTAAAGCCTAACGTTTGAAATTGTTTTCGGATGCAATCCATTGTCGGCCTTCTCCTACTGAACTTGCCAATCAAGGCTTTTGAGAATGGAATTGCTAGCTGGTCTATCTCTTCTTACGGGAAGATTGATTGGATCGGAGGAGGGGTTTTGCTGTTTCAATTTGTCTGCGAATGAGATCTTTTGGGTGTTAGTATTTATCCATGGCAGATCCGCCATTTCCGGCGGGTGTCCATTACAAGGTGTCTGTTACAGAGTGATGGGGGTGGAAGAAACAGGAAGGGGTTTTAGAGAGAGAGAGAGTTTCAGTTAATTAATCTGACAAATTATTATAAATTGGTGTGATACATGTTGCATTTCACTCGATCACTTCTACTACGTACTCAACCCAACTTACCATGTTTAATATCCACTCACCGTGTTATTTATTGTTGGTTGGAACGTGCATAATACTGTTAGTTAGAACGTGGTATGGTTGGCCGCCAACAATACGCGAGATGGTTGGCCACGTATTTTACGTACTTCTTTTACCGCATTATTATAAGACTCTTAAAAGATGGTCTTTCTATTAGTCATGAAAAGACCAACGTTTTAAGTACAAATTAGAAGAAATAAAGATAAAATTTTTGAGTTGCATGAATTGGGATTATAAACTTTATAACTAAAACACGTTGCATGATAAAATTTTAATATTGCAACTAAAGCCTTTTACTTTTTATTATTCTAATTAAGCTTGTCTTTCCATAAGGTTATAGAATGAGAGTCTTTCCCAAAAATTTTCCTTATTAAAAATAGTGTGTCCTTTTGTAAAATTATTCTTATGTTAGAAAAATATATCTCTTCTCCCTTCCAATAATATTCATCATTTTCAACACAATTCAATCTTAACACCAGCGGTATGTATCAATCGATTCGAGCTTAACACCCTATCATTGATATGAGAGCACTTTCCACGAACACCGGTCAAAAAACTAGTTTATTTATTTGTAAATCTCGGATAGTCGACATTAGGAAGGTCGAGCCGTATGTATTGAAATTTTAAACTTCTTACCAACCTTATCCATGTGTAAATCCATGTTGCAGTGTAAAAGTCTGACCAATCTATAAAGTTTTTAGAATCGACAGGCATCATTTTCATGTCATATGTCATACTTCCTCCGTCCCAGAAGAAATGACCGAAGTTGACTTGGCCCAAATATTTAGGAATTTTAGTGTTCCACATGTTTAGAGGGGTAGGATTAATTGATAAATTTGGAGAAAAAAATTAGATAATTTTGGACCTTTAGATTTTGCTAAATTTGAAAAAAAAAATAAGACAAAACATGTCATTACTGATGGAACAGACGAAAATAGAAAGTATGTCATTACTCGTAAGACGGAGGGAGTATGTCATAGTCACTCGGAATAATTTATTCATACATATGTTTTGATATGATCTAATTTCATTTAGCAAGTTGGTAAAATCATCTATGATTAGTTGTCTTCGATGCCTCTTGTCATCACTGAAGGACCTCAGGAGTAAAAAAATCTTTGAAAAGATTAAGGCCTTGACATTTTAAATCAAAACTCATTCCAATTTTTTATCTGAAATTTCTCTGCAAATAATTTCAAATAGACCTCTCAATGTTTTAGCACATGTTACTATATCATATTGATATTATATTGTAGAAAATTAGGGTAATATATATGTGATTTTGTTCATGTTCTGGGGTACATTATATAGAGGTACAAACACCTTTACAGAAAAGGAAAATGAATCTAAATATAATTACAATTACAAGTAATATTCACATTAAACTATTTATTCCTTTAATACTCCTGCTCAAGTTGGAGCATGGGGACCAAAAGTGCCCAACTTGTCGAGTAAACAACGAAACTGAGTACGTCCGAGAGATTTGGTGAACAAATACGCAGGTTGGTCATTCGTGCGAATATGACGAGTATCAAGGGTACCAGACAGGACAAGATCACGGACAAAATGACAATCAACCTATATATGCTTAGTACATTCATGGAACACTGGATTCGCCGTAATGTGAAGAGCAGACTGACTATCACAGAATAGTAGCATAGGAGAAGAATGCACAACACCTAAGTCACGAAGTAACGACTTAAGCCACAACAACTCACAACAGGTAATAGCCATAGCACGATACTCCGCTTCAGCAGAAGAACGAGAAACTGTAGGTTGCTTTTTGGTCTTCCATGAAACCGAAGAATTTCCAATTGTCACAAAGTACCCAGAAAGAGAGCGTCACGTAATCGGAGAAGCAGCCCAATCCGCATCACAATAAGCAGTCAACTGTAATGAACTACGTGAAGAGAGAAATAAACCTTGACCAGGATGACTCTTCAGGTACTGAAGCACACGAATAGTTGTTTTCCAGTGAGGAACACAAGGAGACTTCATAAACTGAGCAAGAGTATGAACTAAATAACTTAGCTCAGGACGAATAATAGTCAGGTAAATGAGGTGACCCACCAGGTGTCAATACTGCTCAGGATCATCATACACAGGGCCTTCAACATTCGCAAGATCATGTTGTTGCTCCATTGGAAAATCAATTGGTTTAGATGCCGATAAACCTGTATCAGACAAGATATCTAGGACATTTTTCCTTTGAAAAAGAAACATCTCATCAAGTCTTCTAGCAATCACTATACCCAAGAAATACTTAACTGTACCAAGATTCTTCATATGAAAACAATAACTTAGGTATTTCTTGAATTCAGAGATGAGCGACGAAGAACTACCAGCAATGACTAAATCATCCACATAAACAAGAACATGCAATGAAACCGAGCCACGAGTGAAGGCATTAAGAGAGTAATCTTCCTTGCTCTGAACAAAACCAAATGCACGTAAAACTTGAGCCAATTTTGCAAACCAATGACGAGGTGCCTATCGAAGACCATAAAGAGATTTACGAAGGCAGCACACCTGGTCGGGAGACGCATGGTATCCTGGTGGAGGTTACATGAATACCTCTTCATGCAGATCATCATGTAGAAAATCACTATGCACATCCATCTGATGCAATTTCCAACCTCGAATAATTGAATCTGATAAAAATAGACGTACCGAACTCATCTTCGCAACAGGAGCAAACATATCATTGTATTCAATCCTTTCCCTATGAAGATTTCAAAGAACCACCAAGAGAGTTTTGTGACGTTCAATGGTACCATCAGACTTGAACTTGGTACGATACACTCATTTGCATCCAATAGCAATCTTATTCAGAGGTAAAGAAGACAAAGTCCATGTCTTATTGCGCTTAAGTGCATTAATCTCTCCAGCCATTGTATCACGCCGATGAGCATACTTCAAAGCCTTAAAACAAGTATTCAGATATGCATTAGAAGTTACTGCACCCAAAAATCTAGAATGCGTACCAAAAAAATCATTATCACAATTTACAAAATCAGATAAGGGATAGAGAACACCTGAGGAATGTGACGTAGCAGGTGTAGTCGTAGTAGTAAAGGGGTTATTAATATCAGCAACATAGCAGACATAATCGAACAGATAAGTAGGAGGGATCACGAGCACTCTGGCGGATAAGAGGTAGATCAACCGTAGGTGGCGGCTCCGGGGAGTCGTTCGAAGTGGTAGGATGCAGCGAAAGAGGTACGTGTAGTGCAATGTCAACGGCGGCCGGTGACGCATGAAGCGCAAGAGGTACACGTACCGGAGTTGAAGTCGGCACGGATAAAAGGATATCGGTGTCCGGCTATCGGAAAGATTCCAGCGGCCGTGAAGAATCAGTGGGAAAATTTCGGTGGCTGGTAGGGTGTCGGCCGGCATCGGCGATGGAGGCGGGTCAGGCGGCGGCTGCGAGGTGGCGACCGGGGATGAAGGAGGCTCCGGCGGTGACTCCTAGGTGGTGATCGGTAGCAGTAACTGTATGGTCGGTGGCAGCGATGTTCCCGACGGCGACGAAGCTTCCTGGAGAGCAGAGTGTGAAAATTGATGTTCATAAAAGTATGCATTCCTACTATTAAAGAAGGTGCGGGATTCCAAATGAAAGAGTCGATAACCTTTCTTCTAGGCAGGATACCTAAGATATAGACAATGATGACTTTTTGGAGCAAATTTGTCACAAAATCTGGGAATGTGGGAAGCAAAGCACAACATCCGAAGACTCGCATAGCCTTGTAATTTAGGGAGCAACCATAGAGTAACTCAAAAGGTGTGTGACTATTGATATGCGTCATCGGTAAGGATGATCATGGGTCTAGGACCCAACCTAGACCCACAGGGTCTAGACCCATTGGGTCGGGTATGGGTCCAAAAATTTTAGACCTATAGGGTTTGGGTCTGGGTCTAGGTCTAGATTTTTAAATAAGGGTCCGGGTCCAAAATACTAAGACCCAGACCCGACCAAACTCAACCCGTAGACCCATATAAGCCTTACTATATTATAATTTAACCCAAATTTCAAAAATTACTTTCATATTCTCTTTGTATTTTATTTCAAATTCACCAAATAATATGTATTGTATATTTTGTTATCTTTAAAAAATAATTCTAATACATATTGAACTTCAATTATTTGCATTTAAGATAATATATATCTTATTTAGTGAAGGAAAAAAAGAATATTAGACCCATTTAGAATCCATTTTAGACCCAAGACCCGTTTAGACCCATCGGGTCTGGGTACGGGTCTAAAATTTTCATACCCTACGGGTCCGGGTCGGGACTGGGTCTAACTAAATTTTCTTAGGGTCGGGTATGGGTCTTATTAGACTCAACCCAGATCCGACCCATAATCATCCCTACTCGTGGTTGGTGACATCTTCTAGTATACGTTGGATTACATTTTGCTGCATACGATACCTAGTACGGGAATGTTGATCGTTATACATTATTTCATAATTTTGAGCAAAATATTGTCTCTAGATTACTTCCTGTGCTCGGACATGGTCTCTCTTAATATGATTCCTAGTTTTCTTCGATAATGTTGGAGAAGTTTGAGCACTCTCATCCTCAATGGCCGCGTACCATTGTCTTTCCATTTCTAGCAAATTCACACCACTGGGCCTAGGTGGATATTGCATTGTCATCGCTACTACGGGGCATTGATGGCACCCGTGGTGAATATTCCTCTCCATCAGTTTCCTTAGGGCCATATTATGCATTAATTAGGGTTCTTCTTGTACACTTCATAGCAATGAAAGAATAAAAATTGTTGGTCATCACTTTCATCTGCGAATAAGTTCATGGCCCATGACTTTATATCTCCTTGGCTAGAGTCACTCCCACTCTGACTATTGTGACGTGCGCCTTTACTTTCACAGCCCACATAATTGGCGGTATCGTGAGAATTTTTTTTCCATCGAGCCTTGCACAACTTCATTGACCGGCTGCATTTTACATAATGATTCACACCGGTCATAATTTTAGACCAAAGCACACCAGTAATCTGACCGGTACCCACTATACAATCGGTGGAATGCTCGAACCAAACGCCACAAAGAACTTTATCATCACCTACACTCCATTTCTCCCAACTAACTTTCTTCTTTGTAACCTTACTCCCGGACACTGGTGCAATTTCATCGCTTTCTTCACATACTTCATTTCCTAAACGAGTAAATATTTTTTTTCATTGTAAAACAAATGTCAAACATATACTAATTAAAATATGTTTATTTATTTTTAAAATAAAGTAACATATTAAATATACTAATTTCAATATAAAAAGTAAAACAGAGGCAACATAAATGAATTAAATAACTAGATTCTTAAAAATTCTATTTTACATATACTAATTTAAATACTTTTATTCATTTAAATAATATATCTAATATACTAATTTTAAAATATAACAAATATAAATAAAGGCAATGTAAATTAATTATAAACTAGATTCTTCATAATTAAAATATAACACATTAAAATAGGGCTTACCATCCGGAACATCGTGACTTCCAAATTGTCACCCATGTTCACTACCAAAATTTTGTCCTGGTGAACTCTGACCTCCTTGGCATAAAAAAACTCCCGATTCATTTATAGTCTCAATATGTGGAGAGTGAAGGTTTTGACCAAAAAAATCCGGGTATGATTTTGTGATTGGAAGTATGGGTTTTGGGACTAGTGGTTCAGGTAAGGAGAGTTCGCGTATGCATTTTGGGAAGAGTGGTACAGATTTTGGAAATTCATGTATGAATGTTGGGAATTAATATAGAAACTGAGAGGGAAGTTTGGAGAATTTTCATAAAATTTTGAATTTGAAAATAATGGACAAACATTAGAATTAGGTGACGAATTTTCTAAATTAAAAGAATTTGGAATTACCTTATCTTTCCCCTTTGATGTTCTTAGTGAATCCATCACAAAATATGGAAATGAAAGTGAATATTGGAGAAAAACTTAGGAGATGAAACAATGAGGTAGAAGTATTGAAATTGGAAGTGGTGTGATGAAATCGATAGAATTCAGCTCTATTTATAAGTTAAAAAAGTTGAAGATTGGATAAAAATATCTGATTTTTTTAAAAAAATCTGTAAAATTTAAAAAATAGTTGTTGTGACACGTGTCTCCATATGATTGAGACACGTATCCCATTCAAAATCTGCAAGGGAATATAGTCGTTGAGCTGGGGACACATGGCCCAACCAATGGGTTACGCGTGTCCGCGACATGAAAAAATACCAGTCTTCAGTGGGACACGTGGGCCAATAGCAGGCTGCCACGTGTCCTGGTCTAGGAAAAAATGGGTCGACTGACAAACGCCCCAACGTCTGGTACAAAGTGGGGGAAGTCTGGGCTCTTGACCGAATTCTTACCAAGTAATCAATAAGCAGTTTCTTAGTAAGAAACCACCACTGCATATGCTCTTATTGGTGTAGAGAGTTACCATAAAAGTAATAGGGTAATTTTATATTTATTTTTAGACAAAGTTTAAAGAAAAATTATCTTTTCATAGGTTTATGGAAAGATGGGATTTCATTAGAATTATAGAAAGTTAGGGATTAAGTAGCAATATTCTAGAAATTGCAACTCACGCGCTATATATAACCCTTCCATTTTTTCTTTTTCATTTAATTTTCATTTTTAACCATTCATTTTAGTTCTCTCTCCACTCTTTCTCTTCTCCGGAAAAATTCTCTTCGTCAAACGTATCTAACCTCGATTTTCTTTGAATTTCGCCATTCATTTTGCTGCTTCACTGTTCCTTTGTGTTCGCCACAGGTAATTTTCTACTTTTGAGTTTGTTTGTCGTTTTGTTTTAGGGTTTTATGCTCCTATTTTAGGGTTTTTGTTTCATATTTGTGTTTCTTATGTGTTATTGCAGCAGAATGGTGAAGAAGAAGGATATATCCGTCAAAGGTGTTGTGAATGGTGAAGGTGATGTTTATTTGTTATTTTTTTTGCTGTTAATGTGTATTTTTATTGTCAAATGTTGATTGCATGTGCTTTATTTTTCCTTATAACCGGTTTTTGAATCTATTTGTGTGATAATATTAGCATTTTTTCTGTTTTCCCAATTTACTAGGTTTAGGGTTTAGAAGATATGCTATTTATTGGGAAATTGCTAATAGCTTTGGTGTGTACTATTGGTTCTCGGCCTTTTTTTTTGTAAGATGTAGTTTGAGGTGCTTTTTTTTTGGATTTGAATATGATTTTGTTGTTGTTGATAATTTTTAATGTCCGGCATTATTTTTGGTTGATAGTACGTGCATTTGTTATAAAAGGTTTTTATTATGAATAATTGCTGATATTTTTCATTGGTTTGATGGTGGACATTTTGGGTATAAAATAACCATTAAGAAGGTGTGGAATGTGGTGTTTATTGGCAAAAAAATTGGCGATATACCCTAGACTTTGTTCAATCCTGTTGCAGTTGGGAAAGAATGGGTAACATCTCATTCAAGAATGAGATGTTCTAAAAATTCTTTATGCCATGTGAGATTTTCGATGTGTGGGGAATGGATTTCATGGGGTCCTTCCCTAATTCCCGAGGGAACCACTATATTTTAGTGGTGGTGGACTACGTGTCAAACTGGGTAGTGCCAAACCAACAAAGACCAGTGACTTGGCAATAGTGATGGAATTCTTCAAATCATACAATTTTTCTCGGTTCGACATCCCCCGATCCATTATTAGTGATAGAGGAACTCATTTCTACAACCGACTCATGGAGTTCTTGTTAAATAAATATGAAGTAACCCACAAGACATCCACCACTTACCACCCCTAAACAAATGGGAAAGTGGAGATATCTAATTGGAAAATTAAGGCCATTCTCGAAAAGACAGTGAAACCATCGAGAAAGGATTGGAGTTCCGATTAGATGATGTGTTTTGGGCCAACCAAAATGCACACAAAACCCCTAGATGCATGTCACCCTACCGGATCCTTTTTGGTAAAAGATGCCACTTTTCAATCAAACTCGAACACAAGACATATTGGGCTGTGAGACTCCTAAATATGGATTTGAGGAAAGCCGAAGAACATAGGAATTTGCAACTCCAGGAAATTGAAGAGATCAGGCACAACTCCTATGAGAACGCAAAATTTTACAAGGAAATGACGAAAAATTGGCACGACAAGAGAATAGTAACAAAGGACTTTGAGGTAGGACAAAAGGTCCTTGTCTACCAATCTCAACTTCATCTCTTTCCAGGAAAATTGTGGTCAAGGTGGGCGGGTCCATGTGTGGAGACTAAGGTATATCCCAGGGTGCAAACAAGTTGAAGATGAGAAGTATGGCACCAAATTCCTAGTCAATGGGAAGAGATTGAAACCTTACTTTGAGTTGGGGAATTTGGGATTATTCGAGGATGAAAATCTCCTCCTTGAAGATCCAATTTAGGAATGAACTCTTTTGAGGTAAATAATTTGTAGGGACGACATTCAATATACCCATTGGTAGTGTTTTTAAATCTTGTTATCTCATTTTTTTTCTTTTAGATAATTTTTGTGGAACTCGATTACACTTGGTATTGTGTTGTTTTGAAAGGGAACATTTCAATTGAAGGATGGACCAATGAATCAACATTTACAAAAGCTATTGGTGTAAACATCGAAAATCCCTCCACTACTTCTATGAAGGAAAAATGAGAATTGCTTTTGGACATTACTCACTCTTCATAGGAGTCGTACTTCATATCACTAGGTGTACTTTGAGTGATCAATTTTTGTTCCTAAGTATTCCCTTTACTTAATCCACTCTTGATTTTTACACTTTGTATGGTGCATTAAGGACAATGTAAATTTTAAGTGTGGGGGAGGGAGTAGTTAGGTACTTAGGAATTCTAGCAAAATTTCGTTGTGTTTGTTTGTTTTCTTTATTCTCCATGTAGTATGAATCCTACTTTGGGGAATTTTGTGCTACACAAAAAAATGAAAAATAATAATTAAAAAAATATACCTAACTAAGTAAAAAAAAAACCAGAAAGGGTGACTTAGGCGACAATGGGAAAG
>JAULKJ010312535.1:0-10878 GCA_032355405.1 Rubia balearica | reverse complement strand
TTTTTTATTTTTAATGAATGATATATATGATAATCGGTAATAACCGAAACCGAAACCGAACCGAACCGGTAAAACCGACAATATTATCGGTCGGTTATTCGGTTCCTTATAAAATTTCATAAACCGGTAAAAACCGAAACCGATTAACCGGCTAACCGACAAACCGGCCGGTTGAACACCCCTTACTCCCTCCGTCCCTCTAAAACCGTTCCACCTCTTCTTTTTTCACAATTTATTGATGATTTTATAATTTTCATAGTATCCTAAATTAGTATTACAATAAGTTAAAAAATATAAATATTCAAAAAATATAAATTAGGATGAATATGACAATATATCATACTATAATATTAAAAATTGTACGATAATATATATTTTTTAATATAAATTGCATTAACTTTGCAGATGATTATTGAGGTTAGACACGTGTAGAGGGAAAGCGAGTGCTACACAGATTTTATCCGTCTACTATTCCTAAGCTCATGAAATGAAATACTCTAACTATTTGGTGTTGTACATTCCAAGCTTCTTCTCCAAAGCCCACAGCAAGCCGCACTCAAACCCAGCCTTGGAGTCTGGTAGGGGTGCCCTGTAGCTTCACAGTTCACACATTCCTGGCACCACGGCACAACTACCCTCCTAAACCTCACAAGCGATACAAATTACTCACAACCGTCTTCTACCCACACACTAGCGATGTTTCAGGCCATCGACCCTGAACAGCCATCGTTTGGGCAAAGGGAAGACGTAACAACGGAAAACCGCGTCATCCGCCCCGGAATTGAACTTGAGACCTTGGCTGCGGGTGGATTTGAGGGAAATCACACACGTGCGGTTTCCTGGCCGCCAGAAATGTTGCATGGTTCCCACCTCAATTTCAACGCCGGTTCAGAGATTCCTCCACCCGCTAGGGTGAGCCGCCGTGGACATCAGAATCGCCCGACCCGCAAGCTCGGAAAGATGATATCTTTCCCCCTCCGGTCTCCATTCAACGATGACAACCGACTGGCTGAGCTATTCCCCGATGTGAGTTTACCACCATCTTCACGTTTGTCTCCATCTCTTACCTCTCAATGCTCTCATGCGAATATATTTCTATGAAGGCAGCTACATCACACGGCCCACTGCATCTCATTAATATGATTGAATGCAATGCTCTCCATTTCAAATGGGTGTTCCTTATGATAGTTCAAACTCCATAAATCTATTTGCGGCATAGGCCAACTTCTATTTGCGGCTAGTACAATTCCGTACGGTTTGAACATTTTTAAAGGTTTCTCAGAAAACTAGATTTATTAGAAAGCAAAAATTCAGGGTTTGAATAGCCACCTGTTGCATTGCATATTAAGTTATTAACAATTTGGAAATTCGATGTCATGACTCGAAAGCATGTCTTCTTGTTTCTTCTAACAAAAGTGTAAATTTTGCAGGAAAATGAACGGAGAGTTGCCGTCCTGACCCGCGACCTGAACGTGGTCATGACAGATCACGTCTGAAAGAGCAAATATATTGCCGACCTAGTGAGATCTAAAGAGGGAAACCCGACATACCTGAATATCTCTGAACCCCTCTTCGCCAATGACTGCATCGACAAAATGATAACCAACCTGGGATACCTAAAGAGTCATGTGCAGTGTGTCAAGGACACACCGGGACTGCATTTTAATCATTTGCATGATCCACTCGCAGGGGGAACCTTAGGTATCGAACTCCCGGCCACAGGGCCACGGATCCCTGACCTCCATGTTACTATGAAAACCATCAACCCCGATGCAGATGGCTCAGCCGCAGTCACATTACCGGCCAATCCCAATGCTCTATTCCACACCACTCTGTGCAGGACTTGCTCGGAAGGGGTTAACCCTCCGGCCGTGGTGGAATTGGAACTTGAGGATTACTGCCTTGGAGGAGAAGCTACATACTGTTTGAGGTAATGTTAATTAACTCCAATCAAATTTACCTTTGACATCATCTGCCAACAAAAGGTTACCTAAAGGGAAATGACAGTAATCTATGTGTGTTCTTTAAACAGCGAAGCATTGTTCGATGATGGTAAAGGCCTACCCGAGCTAACCAGATCCCATATGATAACCTTGGACCCGGATTGGGTCTTATCCCTTATGGTGATCTCATTTTGGTCTAGAGTGTTCAACTACGAATGAAAGAGACGTCACATACGCTTCGCCGCTCTAGATCTCTTAAATCCGGTAATTACTGTATTGCAAACCATGACACACACATGAAACATCAACCTCCACATAACATAGTCACATTTTCTACCATTTCCTTTCTCACATTACTGGCATGATTAAATTCTTAATAGTGAATATAGGGAACTCTCCTCATTTGAATGCAGGAGACTAATTTGTTGACGACTGAGAACCTAATGATGCACTCGAAGAAATGCTTGCGTCTCTACAAGATTGACATCTAGCTTTCACACCTGGTACTAATTCGATATTATATTAGTACTACATTCGCTGGTAAATGTATCTTCAATGACTAACTTCTATGCATACTCCATTTGCGCCGAACAGCTCTTCGTGCCATACAAAGTTAATAATCAGTACATTCTCCTAGCTGTTGACTTCACTACATCAACTCTCTACTACATTGACAACTGCAAGCATGATGGTCAGGACGGCTGGGAGACAACCGCTAGAGTTATAGTAAGTCTGCATTTCCATTGCAACATAAACACGCAACATTAGCTATTCATCGCTTTCTGAAACAAATGGCAGTGTCTTAATTGTTCCAAAAATTAGTCATCTAATGTAGGCTTCCAGTGGTGGATATAAGACAAGGAGGGACTAGGCCTACATAGATTTAAACCTCGCCTCTTGGGTTCTGTGGTGGAAAATCACTGGAACTCGGTGGAGGAAATTTTTTTACATTTACTTGAGATAGCCTTGTGCATCACTACATCTCCTTATGGATTTCTTAAAATTTACCCATCCTATCTGCTGTTCCTAAACCAATCCAGCACAAAGGCACCGTCAGTTTCACATGCTATATGTATATTTACCTACTGTTTGCAACTTCATGCTCACCTTGGAATCTTTCAATTCACAGGGATCCTATGTCTAGTGCCTACTCCTGCGACTGGGGGATAGTCGCTGCAATCCGTTCCTTGACTTTACCTACAAAAGGGTCATACCTCACTGGTATACCACAAGGTGCAGAGCAGATTGTGGTTTGATAGTGATGTAGGTTATGGATAACTTCATAGGCTGTACAAGTAGTTTACAAAAACTGTATACATTCGGCTCTCAGCACAATGCACGCCTCAGAACCAGGATGCACTACGCTTACCGTATTACAAACTGCTCGGTGAACCTGCGACGCATGTCCGTCCTCATGGACACAGCCCGTGCCTTCCTCAAGAAGACCTAGAATCCGCCACCAATCAACTTCGCAACCTAGAAGTCTCAGAATTGGATCAGCCATCTCAAAGGGGAAGACAATGTTCCTCATCATCTTATTGGGCACTCTCTCTACTAATATACAAAAAATGACGTGAATGTCCTATCTATTTCTTAATCTGCGCAACGATGTACATTTTGGGAAACCTGCTACAATACTTGATGATGCTTTTGTGTAGTTATAACTAATATACGCAGCATTCTGGCTACTATTTACTTTCTTCATCTGGCGATAAAGAGAAGCATAATATGGAGGGCAGATACTATCTTCTCATCGTCCATTTCTCAGAGTACATGGAACTGGTAGGGAATGTGATCGAAAATTTACTATAATCTTATCCATTCTGAACCATTAAGCAAACTCCTAGTTGAATAAATATGTCATATTTAACTGAAACCATTAACAAGTACTACAAAAGAGATTATAGTGATGCCCTCTATTTTTACTCGTCGAGAACTTATACATCATTTGTCCATTCAACTAATCGATACTACATCTTATTTCTCCTTCTGAACAAGATTTAGCCATGCAAGACCCATACAATTCCTACCCCATGTAAAAACCCAACCCACGTACAAAATAAAAAAAATTGTTACCCAAAGGCACTAACAGCCCAATATCACAGCGGCAGATGCACACCATGTCCATAAACATGGGCCCAATCTCAGTTTGACCCAAAATTGCAATAATTCTGACCACCATCGAAAAAAAAATCCCAGAATAGCACTCCGTTACACAACCCCATACTAGGGCTGATAAAATACTTGCTCCGGCTTGTACGACTGATATAATACAAGCAATATGTTGCCCTCACCATATTGTCAAACCCAGAAGAGTACGGAGATCCGAAAAGTATTGACAACCACTTACAGTTTCTTTAACAAGTTCAAATACTTACATTAAATAGCATCAAAACTGCATCACCAACATAAGAGCAGCAATCCCGTTTCCTTCAGAACAACTAGCATATACTGTTGAGTAACCATTCAAACCAAATATGGCTCATCACCCCTTACTTTACCCCCGATGCAAACACTTGAATTGGAATGAATTACTTATACCCAAAAGACATTACAAAAATTCACCTACATAATGGCCTACTGACTTGAAAAGCCGGTGGACAAGGGCTACTAAGTCATCTAAACTTCAACTTCACATTTTCCCATTAATATATACGGACGACCTTCCTTGACAACATGTCTCTCGATTATAATATTTCATAATCGAGACATATCATTTTCAAAGAAAATCGTAGCCAGCTTTCACCTGTCTCAAAATTGCATCACTAATTCTACACTTTATTTTAGTCTTAGAACTTTCAATGGTAACCAAGATTGGTTAGTCTACCACATATATTGATTGTAAGTATGAACAAGTATGCCTAACTGAGATAAGAAACATGGTGAGGAACTAATAAATTTGGAGGAACCTCTTCGTCGACATGTTAGAAGCACCCCATGACTAAACCGCTAGGTGCATACTACACTACAAGTAAAGAGCATCCCACCATTGGCAAACAAAACCCCCATTCCTTGAGATCCATCCTACTTGATAACTACACACTTCCTCTATTTTGAGCAATATTTCTAACAGCCAATGCAGACCCAGAAATCAATACCAACCAACAAAAATCAACAGAAAAAAATGTAATCCGGTCAAGGAGAAGCCGGTTCACAACAGTCCTATAATAATGAAATTGATGGAGTTCTTCAATCCTACTGGCAGCATACTCCACCACTCCGCCCTGCGGACAAGTTGTGGGCTACTACACGTAATAAACGACCATGCAACCAACGGTTCAAACTAACAAACATACACTCAAGGTATACAAAAAAATCTTACTCATGGTCTACCAAAACTTAGGAATCAAACAAGTATAAGTAACTGAATCACATTAAAACAGGGAGGACAAAGGCCACTACAATCAGAAACTCCTTGCACATGGAAAACATGGCGACTTTACTTTGTCCGACTGAGCCACATGTAACAAGACGACTTTACTTTGTCCAAACATGGTGTTCTTAACAACAGAGAAAACTACATTCATTACCTAATGATCGACTCACATACCACCATCAACGAAGATGAAAATGCAGCATGCACAGTTACCCTAACTGATAAAAATAAGCAAACAGTCACATCATCAAATTAATCTCCACACTTCAACAATCATTTACAGCTATATGCGGGACAAACAGACGATAAATCAACCACTTTTCATTACATGAAATAAATCATACATGTACTTCCGATACAAAAAACATTACCTAAACAATTAATGAAGCAAGTTCTGCCCCATCACCTCTTCCTCGACCTTTTCACATACTCTTCTTCAGAAGCTGTGCAATCGGGTCATTATAGCAGTGACGTTTAGGTTTACCAAGCAAGACGAATCGGCCCCAATTGCTCGATAGACGTGCTGCCAATCCCGGAGTAACAACCTTCCACATTCCTTCCTCGTAGACCAATTGGGTTCTGCGCTCAGCTTCGATAGGAGAAATTCCATTGGAAGCAGGGCCATATAGGAGAAGGCAAAAGGGTGGGTTAAAAGGAGATCAGGGTAAAGGTGATGAGAGAGAGGGATGAGGGTGCCTCGAGTGGTGAAATGCGTCCAGAACACGCTCCTTTCCGACTTTCGGTGTAGGTTTCCCATGTGTGCCAACAGCCCACCAGATGCTGCCACGTGAGGGTATATGTGAACTAAACAAACAACTCAGGGTATAAATTCACTTTACCCTAATAATTAACATGAACCACTTCATTATTATGATATTAAAAAATTAGTTATTGTTTTCTTTATTCACTCGTTGAGAAATAGTGAAATATCAACTTCTTTAATTTTATTTTTATTTTTAAAAGGTTTCTTTTTTTTATAATGCATTAAAAAGCTTTGAATTAGACTAATTTGACAAGTTTATGAATTTAATAAGCGTTATTTTAAATTTATTATAACAAATAAATAGTTATAAGATATTTAATTATCTTTAAAATTGAAGTAATAAAATTAGCCATTTTTCTAAAAACTTTTAAGCATATATTTTTGTAGAGTAATTTGAACTAAGGATTTGATTTAAATTACAAAAGAAAGAATTATTGTGTAATAAATATCAAAACCTTTAAAATAGGGAGTGTGAATAGAGAATATGAATTTTGAATTTTTTTGAATTGTTTTTTGAAGTACCCGTTAGACATGCTGTAATAGGCATGGTTTAGTGATTGGGACAAGATGAGCATTTTAGGGACGCATCAAATGTGGGCGTGGCCGTACGTTGAAGAACTAAACGTACTTTTGGGTGAATTCCCATTTCTGCACCAAGATACCCCCACAATCCAACAAACATCATCACAAAAAGCAAAGCACTAATTAATTTAGTAATTAACGGAATAGAAAAGCAACCCAGAAAAGTGGGAAGCAACAAAAAATTTAATATGCAATGCTAATTTGCATTAAATTAGTTTCTTATGAGAGAGAGTAATTGAGTGGGAAGAAACCCCTTAAAAATCGCCCGTGAAATAGTAAAAGAAAATGTGTCAGAAAGGGACATGGTGATGATGATGGATGCAGTTTTGGATTTAATCGCCCGTGAAATAGTAAAAGAAAATGTGTCAGAAAGGGACATGGTGATGATATGTTACGTACGTTTCGGGGTTGTGGGGTCGGAATGGGCTCAGGTGGAGGACAACGTGAGAATGGTGTCTTCGGTGGGACTGCTCAGACAGGAACGCACGAAATCTTGCCCTGGTCGCTTGGTTCGATGTGACAAATCTTTCTACTCCCCCTTTCGTGCTCCATAAACTTGAACGGAGCAAGTGTTCAATTACCTTCCCCATAAACTTCAAAATAAATTTAAAAATTCACATAGTAGCCTTGCTTTAGAGAGTTTAAAATTTAAGCAAAGAACTCTTATGTAATTTTTTCTATTCCTCTCCACATTCCTGCAATAACTTCTCTCCAACTTTTTTTTACAGTGAAGCAGAATGTGAAAAAAATTGCAGAAAAATCTGTCTTATACTCCCTCCGTCCCAGAGAAAATGACACATTTGTTTTTTCACGTTATCCAAGAAACATGTTTGACCGTTAATATGTTCCCTTACGTATAATAACGACAAATAAAAAGTTGATATTTAGAAACTACTCGTTACGACGAATTGAACAATATCACATATGTATATATTATTGCTCACATATCTATTTAAATAAGTGATCAAACTTTGACAGAGAATAGTATCAAAAAAGCAAATGTTTCATTTTCTCTGTGACGGAAGAAGTATTTAGTTTGTCTTACAAGAGATCGTATAAAAAAATTACCCTTTCCTTAAAATCATTCAATTATCCTTTCTTTAATAATTTTTCCCTTTTTTTAAACTTAAACCCCCATATGGCTGGGGATCTTCATTTGACTCCCCAAACCTTAATAAAAAATTGTAGTTACAGTGAAGTTTCGATCTCCATTTACAATATTCGTATTTTAAACTCAATGTGAAGTGTCCACTTCTAAGGCAAAAATAGCGACACTTGGTGTAATGCATTCGATTGATTATGTTTATACCACATAGATCTGTACCCCCATGTTAATCTAAGGGTAGCCAGATAATCAATCTGGCACATATAAAAAAAACACCTCAATTAAATGAATCCTAAGGTTAGCAATCCCTAATCTATCAGCAATTAGGGCAGCTCTGGTTTCGTCATTTAGTTGGTTCTAATTCCAGATTTCTCTGCCCTGTGTTCTCCTCGCTTACAACATCTTAATCAGGGCATGAGCAACAACATTTTTTTCCGTAAAGACATGAGTAATAGTTGCATTGCATTGGAGGGTTAGCTATTGTAGCTTCCATATTTTTGTTATTAGTTTCCATGCATATCTCCTATTCCCATGTATGAGGTGACATACCTGCAGACAGCCAGTTTCCACAATCAGTAGGAGATAATTAAGTTGTAAACATAATTCCAACCCATAAATTAATGCAAGTAATTCAGCCTCCAGTGCATCTGTTCTAATCCATCAACAAACCTGACAATGGATCTAGCCTTTGAGATTTTAAGTGGTGTGAAAGATGCATATGTGTTCAATTTGTAACCACTGTTAGGTGGTTTCCATTCAACAATTATGATGATCTTTAACTTAGGGATTTTATGCATTGGTAAAAAACCTTTAGCCATTAGGAGGTCACGGTCTATATACTGCTTTTGTGGATTAATTGTAAAAGTATCCACCAGGAATCTATTGAGATAAGACCTCATCTTAAAAATGCAGGGATTCTTGTTATCATATATGAATTCACATCTTACTTTCCATATTATGAAGCATATAAGGCTAGGAATCAGATGGAAAAAGTTTTTCTTAGTTTTGATGCAGTGCTATATGACCAAAACCATGATAGTTTATCAAACAATAAGTGTATGTATGATCTGTAATATCCAGTAGTTGATAAGCATAGGACCACAGTGGAGTAGCAACTGAACACAAGTTAAACAAGTGATTCAATGTCTCAGATTCTTGCAGACACAAAGAACATCTATATGTACTCAATATACCTATCCTTCCTAATGTATTATCTAGAGACAGCTTATTGTTAATCAACTTCCTAGTAAAAGTAGATATTTTTTTGGGCGAAAATTTGTTCCATACCTTTTTCTTAGAGAAGCTGATGGAAGCTTATTTTTTATGAACATTTCATGAACAGAGTTGATGGAAAACTTACCTCTCACTGATGGTTTCCATATCAATCGGTCATGCAAGTCAGTAAAAACAACATTCTGCTTAAGATGGTGCCATATATTAATCCATGTCTAAAAACATTTATTAATGAGCCATTTTGCTCCATAAATTCTTTTATAGTTATGTAGGAATATAGAATGTCAAGTTCACTATCCCACCAATCTACTAAGCACCCTAATTGAGACCAATTTATTGTCCAAAAGTTGCAGCTGCCATTACCCATTAGAACAAATGAATTAGTTCTGCAATATGAGAGATTTTAACTGATCTCTTCCATGGATCTGATATCCTTGCAACTGTGGCATAGACCAGATCAGTTTGGACCACATGTTGGTGCCTAATTGTAGATACCACCATAAGTTAGGTGAGAAACTATCTATAATTGATGTGAAATTCCTAAATTGCAACCCATTTTCTATGCAAAAGTGGCTTACATCTTCCTATCCCCTCCAATGCCTTTTCTGAGTGCCATCCTTATTGGTGCCCCAAATAAAGTAAAAACATGCCATTTCCATTTTCTTAATCACTGTGTGTTATGGAATAGTTGTAAACACATGTTTAAGTATGTTTTTTTTCCTTCTTGATTTGCTTAGAATTTTAGTTCTGGATCGATGCATTAATTTTCTCAATCAATCGCTGTAAATATAGTTTCAATTTTCTACCCTTAAAGATGGTCACTCCTGAGTATAGAAAAAGAAGAGTCCCTTGAGTCATTTGTGTAATGTAACAGATCTTATTCCTGATTGCTACACTTGTTTTATTCCCAACATAAAAGCATTTTTTTTTGTAATTAAGAGAGTCAACTAAACACAGCCGCGATCAGATCGTCAATTCGATCACGCGTCAGGAATAGTCAGTATTGGTAAAATAGGCTTTGAGGGGGGGGGGTTGGCTAACAACTACTAACATGCAAATAACACGAGAATAAACTATGTAAACTAACAATTGGGGAGTATTTGCGTAACATGATCAATGTCATTTAGATCCTTTATTCTATCACATACAAGAACTTCAAATGTTTATGACATGTGGTGTGGTCGATAGTCAACACTTCTTCATACCTGTCACGTAGGGTGCGCATGTAATCTTCCATCGGCACCACCTCCGTAATTAGGGGAGGGCAACGATGGCCCTTCCTGCCATGCAGATCTGAGTCTCCCCAATACAATTACGTTTCGAACTACACCAAGAATGCTTCTTCTAGGCCTAAAGAGGAAAAGGGGGTGAAACACCTTATCAATGGCTCTAGGGTTGCAAAGCTAACCCTAGTTTGCTACTTTAGCTAATTTTACCCGCAACCCTTTAAACCAACTTGCCAGCTTAAGTGCATAGCCGATCTTAACATTAACTCAGCAACCTATGTGCACAAACCCACATAGATCCGAGCCTATAGTTACCCAAGTACATCTAGGTTTCTTTCCTGGGGGGTATCAATAGTGCATCAACATGAAAGTAGACTACAGTGTGTGCCAACTTAGTGTGAAAATCATGCAATTCACAAGAATATGAAGAACAAGCGAACATAATGATCACAAAATACATAGAAATAGGTAGATCTAAGAAATATCACAAAATGGACATTAATACATGAATACAAATATGATCCCCATGTTAATTAACTACTCCCTAAGCATTGAACCAAAGTATTTCATTGAATTCAACACTTTTGGGCAAAAGAAAAATAAAGAGAAGAAAGAAAAATAACCTAGAGACAAGGAAGAGTATTTTCTAT